>JAZKJV010004524.1:0-228167 GCA_037367405.1 Ottelia alismoides | reverse complement strand
TTGATGTAGTGAATGATAATGTGGTGTAAACAAATAAGGGGAAAAGATAAAATAAAATAATAAAGTAAATGAGAGGGATTACTTACCTGAATCTTCATCGGAAGGCGGAGCGGCTACGTTGAATTCTTGTCGTGGCCTCGATCCTATTGGCGAAATGAAAATTGGAGAAGCTATGCGAGCTTGATTTTGAGCTCGTGACACTTCAATGATGGTCGTCGCGGATCTCGCCTGAAGGAGGTCGACGCTTGAGGAAGATGATAAGCTATTGTCACCGATCGAGCTCTCTCCTTTTTCTCTTAGAATGGTGGATGGGGGGAAAATGAGTATGATGAAATGAATATAAAGAAGAAGAATGGGAAGTTGGAGAAAAATGAAGGTGAATGAGATGGAGGGGAATGGGAGGTTATTAGAAGATGGTGGAGTTGAATAGAAGTTGGTGGGTAGAATGAGAGATTAGAGTAGAGAAAATAAAAATAAAAAGAAATTTAAAATTGGCTACTAAAAAGAAAATAAAATAAAGAAGAAAAGAGAATAGGGAATTTACAAAATAAGACAAACAATATGCACATGTTTTTTTTACTTTTTAATTTTATTTTTTGTATTTTTTATAGAAGATATTTACAAAGTAAAAATAAAATAAACTACTAGAAATAAAACAAAATACAAAATGATTTTTTTTGAATTTTTAATAACTAAGAAAAGTAAAATAAAAAAATGAGAAAACAAAAAAGTTGTACAATGTACACCTAGGTCCCAAAACCCAATTTTGCAAACAAGCTCTGATTTTAATAATGAAACCACTTTAATTAGATAGATAATTTTTTAACTTAAACTTTAAAAGTGAGTTTGGTGAATTTGGAGTTTATACAGAGCGGGAATTTGGCCAGAAAGTTGGACTTTACAGCTCTTTATCTCTGGGATTTAGGAGTATTTATTTGAGTAAAATTTATTTTGTATTTTTGTATTTTTATGTACATTTTTATAAATAAGTTAGAGAAAAAATTAGCCAAAAAGAAGTTGAAATGAAATTATTAAAAATACATGAATTTTTTTGGGTTATTTATAGGTGAAAAACTCCTTTATTTTGCAGCTTTTTATTGTTCATTTATTTTGTACAATATAATAATTAGTATATTTTATTTACAAGTGTCATTTTATTAATTTATTGATTTTATGGACATTTATTTGAGATTTTATTGAAGGATTTTGATCAGATTAATAATTGAGATGATGAATAGCAGATTCATCACTCCCCTGTACTTAAACTTTGCTAGTCCTCGAGCAAATAAAGAATAAATAAGTTGGATTAACCCCTGACGATGCATGTGAATACAAGACTTGATCCGTTCAAGAACTATCGGGTTTTAGAGATTCTAAAATTCTAAGTTGAATCAAGCTCTAGTCAAAAGGTATCCAATTCCCTTAATCATCATACTCACTCTGTATACATATATAATAGGGATATGACTTAAGTGTGGACTGTAGTTACAAGAGTAAAGTTGCAACGTCACCCAAGGTTCCAGTCCAAGAGTCTCTCCTAAGAACTCGATCCTCAACACTAGGGAATAAATCATTTCTTGCATCCAATCCACCGTCTCTTTAGTTGTCAGACTTAAAAGTGTAGATGGAAGGCCAGTTTATGGAGGTCTTAGGATTGTGTTATTTCTTCTCCCCCTCTCATTGGAACCAAGATCCTCTCGAGTGTCTTATTAACTCAACACATGTATCTTTTGATTGTTGATCAGTGTGTCCGACAAGAGAAGTTGGAGTCGTCTGCACTTGTTTTCCTGGGAGTGCACCAAGGTGTGCCTTTTTTGAGTATCTAATATACCATATACACCCGGACTTGTAGCATTTACGATGTAGAGCCATTTTTTGGTGCTAGCCCGACTCATGGTCCTAATAGCGGTGGTCCAAATGGACACTTTGAAATGATTGGAGCACTCACCTTTGGTGGAAGCTCTTTGATATTTGACTTTGTATGGTGAGAGCTTTTCTTTCAACATTTCTTTCTTTTTTTTCTTTTCTTTTGGCTAACTCCACTTCTTTTCCAAGAGTTGGCGCACACTGATCAACATTTTTTATATTTCATCACACCCTGGTACATCGGTAAATGTCAAGAGACAGTACAAGAACCATGTTCTCATACTGGCTAAAAGTGCTGACACTCAAGTTTCATGAAGCCTTCATTGATTTTATTCCATCCTCGAGCATCATTAAATCAGGTCCAAACTCAAATCCCTCATCCCAATTCCTCAAGTGAAATTTCAACTCATTTCATCACAAATGCAGTCGTGTACATGAGGTGTTGATCATACCAAGCATGAAATATAGCACACAAATCTTTCAAACTAGGGAAATGTGAATAATTAAGTCAAAGACCCTAATGACTAAGGCTGGTTAACTCAAAATCTCAAAACCTCATAAACCAAGTGTTCTTGAACTTCACTAGTCTTGTGTGAATGTGAAAGTGTCATGGACTAAACCAACTCATTAGTTAGTTTTTTATTTTGATTTATTGTTTTTTTATTTTTTTATAAAGAAAGGAAAAGAAGAAGTTTTTTAGTCTTGCCAGGGATATAAATTCAAGTCGAGTCCTTTTCACAGAGATCTTTTCTCGGTTCTGACTGATTCGCTAAGTACCTCAATTACAACGAGTACAAATTATATCACGTACCTAGCAGACCCGTCATATGGTGTCGTTGCCGAGGAGGCAAATGGCTTAGGGTTTAATTTTAAAATAAGATTTAGGTTTTCTCTCACTCTGGTAGTCTAACCCCTAAGCCATCTTGCAATTAATCCATTTATTTTTTTCCTTTTGTCTCAATTATTTTTCTGCTCATTTTTTATATATTTTGTTGTTTATCTATCTTATATAAATTTTATTTTCCTTGCGAGGGCCTAGTGGACTTCGAGTGCGTTGGAGGTTGATGGACGTGACGCGCGCCAACTGCTGAAGAGCAAGAAAATTAATTATTTTCTAGAGCATTTCCATTTTTGTAATTTTTTGTAATAATTTAGGTAATTTGCTCTTTACAGCGGCTCTTGTTTAAGAGTTCGCGCTTGTATATGGACTGGACATTTGACCCATTTGTGGTCGTGTGATTGCTTGACGTAGAGTAGGGCTTGCACTCGCAGCTCTTAGAGCATTTTTAGTAGAATATTTTTTTCGCTTGTGCTCCTAATATTTAGGACCACACATCACATTAAACGAGACACACTTAGACCACAGAGCTATTAGTTCAAATTATCTTGTTCATCACTCGCTAATAGAACTACCTGTCTAAGAATGGTTTTCTCGTTTGCATCTCATATAGTATAAAATTTCAATTATGCATTGCATCCTACATGTAGAGCTTGAGGATCGGTGTAAGTCGTCTAAACTAGGCATGCATCATTGATTTCACTATTTGCATCGGTTTTTCTCCGCTCCCTACCCCTTGGTTTTTGAAACTTAGGTTAGAAGGGAATCAGGACTGGCCATTAGGCATGCCTTGTTTGGTTTATTAATTAAGTGATAATTGAACCTAAAATTGGGACTACTAATCATAGTTGACCAAAAAATTAACACTGGTTTTGGGAGAGCAAAACCCTCATTATGCATGTGCTATTGTGATCGTTGAGAGGTGAGGACGCATCCCTATGATAGTACCCAAAAGCTACTTATAAGCCTTGCATAATTGGACGTATATATTGATTTATCACCTAATTGAAATTGAAAAGATAAACTGTCAGACTCTTGCGACCATCACTGTGTTGAATAGGTGAACTCGGGGTTTGCTCTTGTGTTTGTTTATTCGTGTGTTATTCGGTGCATTTGCATGCTTTCTCCCTCGATCCGCTTCATTCTCACATCTCTCTTCCAGATGTCGCAATATTGGTCATCATATCCATGCCAATCTTCTTCAACCATATTCTGATCATCTCCACCCTCTTATTTCTCCTCATACCCACACCCCGACCGCAAAGTCGGGAGTGCGACTGACTTCTCCACTTCTTTGTCCTTCTTACCTCCCCCATATTCTTACACTCCTGACTCACATCCACCCTAGATCGAAAAGCAAGCAACTGTTGAGATGAATGATTGGCAGAATCAGTTGCTCCCACAGACCACATTCTCACCTCAAGTTGGGACTGGACAACAATTGACCTATAACATCTTGACTTGACCCTAGGGTACAACATGGTCGACCAAACAGACCGAATGGAAAGGCCTGCACTACATGATTTTCCTGACTTGATTGTGTTGGACATGCGAGCCCACGGTGAGCCATTATGCAATAAATGTTATTGCAATTCACTCCTTAATCTGAAATGAAGAATAAATAATTTGCATAATAGGTCCCTTAGTACAATTAGGGTTATGTACTATGGCCATCTTAATGATCATACAGTTGTTGATTCAAGTATTGAATCATAAAGGTTTGTGCTTGGATGAATATCTAAAGAGTTAGATTGAGGACTCATCGAGCACCATCAAATGATTATTAAGAGATGATCTCCAGCTTGAGAAGGAGATGGCAATCCTTTCTCTAAAGGCTGATATCTAACTGACCTCTTTATGTAGGTCCTTTGCATAGGAATAGAGATTCAGAGGTGTTAGATAAGTTAGGTCAAAGAGTTGACTTAACGAGATCGAGATAACCAAAGTCCTATATTGTATGATGTCATGATATAGGCACGCGTCCTCTGACCGGAGACAGATGTGTTATTGTATGTCTGAGTATGTACATTTGGCAGACCAATAGGTTGATGACCTAATCAAGGTCTATACACCGGCGTGCTGGTGTGCATATATGGGCATATGAGTAATATGATCTCTCAAAGGGATCATACAGGTTTATTACTGAATCGGAAGACATGAGCTCACTAATGAGATATTGAGAAGAATCAAATTCCGTGCACGGTCGTCTCGCTTTGGAAGCTTGACTGAATTTGTAGGTTTGATATATACTTTTGGAAAGTATATGATCAAGACCTAGGTATGATATATGCTTTTGGAAAGTATATGATCTATACCGACTCCTAATGATCGAATGAGAAACTTAATGATAAATCCCTGAAGTAGACAGTGTAAAATTGATCTTATACTTTGGGATTATTCTGAGTCTTCTAGTATGCAGGATGTACAAGTATTGGGAATACCTGAGGGTGATGTGATCATAAACGATTGTATAACCATGATACTTCCATTCCTAGGGAGTGATGAAATGGTTCTGGATTTTAGTGACTCCTCTCAGTAGAGAAGTAATCTGATCTTAGTCCAAATATTGGGCATTGATCTGAATGCGATTCAAATTCAATGAGAAGATTAGATTTGCGGTCTTGATTTAATCAAGCATCTATGGGAGGCCCGAGATCTGGATTTGAGATGTGATCTCAATATCCAAGTCACTATACATGGAACAATAGAATCGCCATGTCCTTATCTCCAAGTATTCGCGGAGAAAGCGCATCATCCTTGAAAGAGTTCATGGACAATTCTATTGTTGATATATGTATCCGAGCATTGAGAAAATGGATAATTAAATGTGATTTAATTATCATGAATAATATGAATTTGATTCATATTATAAGGAGAATTATCTTAGATAATTAAATGTGATTTGATTATCAACGATGTGAATAATGTGAATGTGATTCATATTATTTGGGTACGTGATAATGGAGATCCAAGATGATTAAATGTGATTTAATTATCATGGATATGAATAATGTGGATAGCACTATTCATATTATTCATAATATATTATAAATGTGATTTATAATGTATTAGAGAGAGCCATTTATAACTTATATTTGTTAATTAATTATTGATATGTATTAGATACACATTTTGTAATTAATTGAAAATGTAAATTATATTTTGTTTTGGGTTGTGAATGTGATTCACAAATTTTCAATGGCAAGATTGCAATATTCTCAAAATTAATTGTGAATTATTTTTGAAGAATAAATCACAACAAAATTTGCTGGATTAAATAAAGGAGATTTCCATGGAGATATGCAATCTCATGAAATCTCATGAGATTGCCCCACTTGTAATCAAGTGGACGCCCACCATAACCAATATGGAAATTGGGGTCAGTCCACCATGATACATGGGGAGGCAATCTCCATGTTGGTAATCTCCCTTATTTGATGGTTAAATTTTAGGATTGATGTATATTGGATTTGTCAAATATATTTGATCTAAATTAAATCATAAGTTGTTGGTTTTTAGCAACAACAATCTTGACCATTGGATTCGGCATAAATCAATCTCATCCATTGATTTTATGTGTCCCATGGATTGAGATCCATGGATCCCAAAAACCTATAAATAGACAGGCATACCATGCTCTGTAGGGAATGCTATTGAAGCACATCTCTCTCTCTCTTTTTCTCTCAACACGCCTATTCTCTCTCCCTCTCATGGTCGTCCACCATGGATGCCCTAGAGAGAGTCTCCATCGCCGCAGCGTCGCCGTTATGCTGCCCGATCGTTTGCTCGTGGATCTCAGTCTCCTTTAGTGCGCCTCGCTCGCGAAGAAGACGTCGGATCTCGTGTGTCGAGATCAGTAGATCCGCCGCTTGGATCATCAACATGGATTACGAGAAGCACGTGATTCATCCCCGCGCTCGCAAGCGTCTCCTCCTGGGATCGGACTTGAGACAGGAGGTCTCTTCGTTTAGAGACTCGATCGCAACCACGCTTCAAGAGGTAATCCTATTACTTGTTTGTGGTTTAGACGAAACGATCCGAGAAGTGTTCTTGGATCATGTGGTTTCGTCGCATGAAAAAAATTTTAAATTCCGCTGCATCGAGCAACTAGTGCGACTAGTCTCTCCTCGTCGTATTCGATACGACGCTCACGCTTCCGTGATGCGCTTGATGATCTAACCATATCCTTCAGATTGACCTGAGTGATCAAGCCCACATTAACCAACCTTCATATCACCTATTCGGAGAACCAACATATACAGGGGATTGGATTCATGCGACCAATTTACAGACCCCATGTCCACTGACTCCATCTTATGTGGCTCCTACCAACATCTGCCATACATATGGGTGATACTCAACACAACATTACACGTCTGAGTCATGATGTGTTGAGTTTAAGATCCCAAGTTCTCGACAGTATCCTCCAACTGAGCAGACTTCTGTCATGATGTGTCATGAGAACTTATTGGAGGATGACATTTTTAGACCAATCAAGAGTCCAGGTTTGAAAGTGGATCATGGATTTCGTGGATTGAATTTTGAAAATCTGGAAGACACCGGATTGACCACACGTCATGTACAACTAGAGTTCCTTCTACCTCCCTCTTCTACTAACCACTTTCCCTCCAAACTTGAGTCTGTACATTCTTCTATTCCTCCACCTATCAAAAAGACCAAAAAATTTGAAAAACCTGGAAACACCATAAAAAATGAAAAAGGAAAAGACCTAAAAAAATGGGACCCTCTAGTTTGGGAAGCGATTGATAGAGACTTGATTTTTGAGCTTACCTTAATAATGACCATTGTATACTTTTCCGACCTTAAAAGATTTGTGAGAAGTAAATTGATGCCTAAAAGGTCGGCAATAAGAGAACAAGGGCTGAGACACACATAGTGTCTATGTCCACTTCTTTGGTGATAGGGAGAAAAACCAAGAGCTGTAGAGTGAAGCAGTTGCCTAGGTTCAATTGTGAAGTCAAAGATACTACTTTCACCCATGCAAGAATCGATGATGACTCACCGATAATATCCTTCCAACCTCTGTGTTTGCTAAGCTCAAACTCGGATATGCCAAGAAGTCAACAGAGATCGTTCAGTTGGTTGATCAGTCTATTAAACGGTCGAGAAGAACCATTTCAGTCATCATTGCTTTCCAAGGTGCTCTACTCAAGATAGACTTCACGATCATTGACATTGAGCATCGAGGAGAGTTCGCCCAGTCTCTGATCATTCTCGAGAATCTGTTCTTAGCCTTGGCTAAGGAGACTATAGATTGCGAGACTCGGGAGATCGATTTCACTGCATTGGGAGCACTCCGACCTCACCCCCATCTTTGAGGACATACGATATTCTAAGGTAACACATAAAGTGGCAGACAGCCATGACCTTCGAGAGACCATTGAGTCTCGTCTCTCTACTACACCTGAGATACCGACTGTTCAAACGACCATTGGTTCAGATACTCCCTACACCTCCAAATCACCCACTGCTTGCATAACCACCACCATAACAACTTCTAGAGAGGACTCACAACCAGAAGTTGTCCCTGAGTTGGACACGATCATTTTTGATTTCCTTGACTATTTAGATTATCCGACGCATGAGCCGATAAAAGCCAAGCCAACTGAGAACACAGTGCCATATAAGAGACGTGTGCTGACCTTGCAGAAGTATTACAATGCATACGGTGACTCATCTGATGATTAACCTCTGGTCAGCACCTCATACACACTACATCTAGGACCTACACTAAAAGAGATAACTGGGACCAAATTGACCAATCTCTATAAATCGGTTGCTCCATCCTCTAGTCGATCATCTGGTAAGAAGAAGACGAGTATTGATTCCTCGAGGTGTTCCCTCGAACTCCTCAAGACTTATCAATCTCCTCCTCCTCTTGATGCTTCAGGTTCTAAAAAATTGAATAAGAAAGTTGCCTTCGACATACCATAGAAGGAATTTTCTGTGGAGTCCTCATCAGGTCCGGATGAGGTGATCTATATGAGTGAGCTCAGTTCTATTGTTCTTAAGCCATATTTGAGCAAGCAACCATGTGTCGACCCTCGTTAGAGGTTCCCTACCCATCACTATTATTCCTCTGAGGACAATTCTAACAGCGACACATGTGTATACTACCCACCCCATCGCTTCAGCAAGGTCTGTTACAAACCTTCTTGATCCTTGTATATTCTCATTCCACCTTGTATAGTTTTTCTTTCTTTTTCCCTCTCCCGTGATTCGCATCACTCGCCCCAGTTCTGTATTATTTTTATTTTGTGGCTATACTTAGGATGACTAGATCCTAGGTATAGAGCGGTGAGTGACCCGAGTTGCTCTATTTTTTTTTCTTTTTTTATGTTCATTCCTACCCTCATCGGTCCCCCAATCTTGTGTTCTCTCCAATACTTAGGCTGACCAGAGCCTAAGTATAGGGGGGTCGATGCCCATTGTGTATTCTCCACCGCTATTATATTCTTATTCTCTTCTATTCTTTTCATCCACTTTTGCTTAGTACGAGCTATAGCTTTTTGTCACCTAGTGCCATGAGGACATAGCACATGCTAAGTATAGGGGGGTTTGTATATATTACATATATACTTTACCTATAGCTCGTACTTTGACCTGTTTGTAAAGCGGTTATAGGTAAATTGTTGTAAATAAGAGTTATAACAAAAAAACTTCTTCATAAAATAAAAGTTTTTCAAAAAAAAGAAAAAAATCAAAAATATTTTTTTTAAAAAATTCTCTTTTCAAAAAAATCCTCTTTCTTTTAAAAAAATCTTTTAATAAAATTTATGTCCTTTTTTATTTATCTTTCTTTTTCAAAAAAACTTTTGAAAAAAATAAAAAAATAGCAAAAACCTTTTTTCAAAAAAAACTTCTTCTTTTCCTTTCTTTTTCAAAAAAATATAAAAAATAATAAAATCTCAAAAATCAAAATAAAAAAACTAACTAATGAGTTGGTTTAGTCGCTGACACTTTCACATTCACACAAGACTAGTAAAGTTCAAGAACACTTGGTTTATCAGGTCTTGATATTTTGAATTAACCAGCCTTAGTCATTAGGGTCTTTGACTTAATTATTCACATTTCCGTAGTTTGAAAGATTTATGTGCTATATTGCAAGCTTAGTCTCTACCTTAAGAATATGATTAACACCTCACGTACACGACTGCAGTTGTGATGAGATGAGTTGAAATTTCACTTGAGGAATTGGGATGAGAATTTGAGTTTGGACCTGATTTAATGATGCTCGAAGATGTGATAAAATCAATGAAGGCTTCATGAAACTTGAGTTTCAGCACCTTTAGCAAGTATGAGAACATGGTTCTTGTGCTATCTCTTGACATTTACCTATGTGCCACTGTGTCATGAAATATAAAAAAATGTTGATCAGTGTACGCCAACACTTGGTAAAAGCAATGGGGCTAGCCAAAAGAAAAGAAAACAAAGAAAGAAATGTTGAAAGAAAAGCTCTCACCATACAAAGTCAAATATCAAAGAGCTTCCACCAAAAGTGAGCGCTCCAACCATTTCAAAGTCTCCACTTGGACCACCTGTATTAGGACCAGGAGTCGGGCTAGCACCAAAAAAGGGCTCTGCATCGTAAATGCTACAAGTCTGGGTGTAGAAGGTATATTAGATACTCAAAAAAGGCATACCCCAATGTACTCCCAGGAAAACAAGTACATACGACTCCAACTTCTCTTAACGGACACACTGATCAACAATAAAAAAATACATGTGTTGAGTTAACAAGGCACTCGAGAGGATCTTGGTTCCAATGAGAGGGAGAGAAGAAATGACACAATCCTAATCCCTCCATAAATTGGCCTTCCATCTATACTTTTAAATGTCTGACAACTAATGAGACGGTGGATTGGATGCAAGAAATGTTTTATTCCCTAGTGCTGAGGATCGGGTTCTTAGGAGAGTCTCTTGGACTGGAACCTTGGGTGACGTTGTGACTCTACTCTTATAACTGTGGTCCACACTAAAGTCATATCTCTACTATATATGTATACAGAGAGAGTATGATGATTAGGGAAATTGGATACCTTTTGACTAGAGCTTAGTTCAGCTTAGAATTTTAGGATCTCTAAAACTGAGAGTTCTTGAACGGATCAAGTCTTGTATTCACATACACAGTCAGGGAATAATCCAACTTATTTAGTCTTTATTTGCTTGAGGACTAGCAAAGTTTAAGTATAGGGGGTGATGAATCCGCGATTCATCATCTCAATATATTAATCTTAGCAAAATCCCTGAGTAAATTCTCAAATAAATGTCCATAAAATCAATAAACTAATAAAACGACTCTTGTAAATAAAATAAACTAATTATTGTATTGACCAAAATAAATTAACAATAAAAAGCCGCAAATAAAGTAGTTTTCACCTATAAATAACCCAAAACTTCATGTATTTTAAATAATTTCATTTCAACTACTTTTTGGCTAATTCTTTTCTAGCTTATTTATAGTAATGTATATAAAAATACAAAAATATAAAATAAATTTCATCTCGAAAATATTCCTAGATCCCAAAGATAAAAAGCCGTAAAGTCCAACTTCCCAGCCAAAGTTCTGCTCTGTATGAACTCCAAATTCACCACACTCACTTTTAAAGTTTAAGTTAGAAAATTATCTATCCAATAAAAGTGGTTTCATTAAAATCGGATCTCATTCACAAATTTAACTTTTGAGACCTAAGTGTACATTGTATATATTGTACATATTTTTTGTTTTCTCATTTTATATTTTACTTTCTTAATTACTAAAAATCTAAAACAAATCATTTTTGTATTTTGTTTTATTTTTAGTATTTTATTTTATTTTCCTTTGTAAATATCTTTTATTAAAAATACAATAAAATAAAATAAAAAGTAAAAAAAACATGTGCGTATTATTTATCTTATTTTGTAAATTCGCCATTCTCTTTCCTTTTTTATTTTATTTTCTTTTTTAGTAGCCAACTTTTAATTTATTTTTATTTTTATTTTCTCTACTCTAACCTCTTATTCTACCACCAACTTCTATTCAACTCCACCATCTTCTAATAACCTCCCATTCCCCTCCATCTCATCGACCTTCATTTTCCTCCAACTTCTCATTCTTCTTCTTTATATTCATTTCATCATCCTTGCCCCATCTGCCATTCTAAGAGAAAAAGGAGAGAGCTTGAAATGTGGTGTCGGTGACAGTAGATTATCATCTTCCTCAAGCGACGACCTCCTTCAAGCAAGATCCGCGGCGATCATCATTGTCATGTCACGAGCTTCCCATCGAGCTCACATAGTTTCTCCGATTTTCATTTCGTCAATCGGATCGAGGCCACGCCATGAGTTCAACGTAGCTGCTCCGTCTTCTGGCGAAGATTCATGTAAGTATTCCCTCTCATTTCCTTTATTATTTTATTTTATCTAATATTTTCCCCTTTTTTACACCATATTATCATTCTCCACAACACATCCCTTCATTTTCATCTTCATTTTCCTCACATATTCATTACCATTTCCTTTCATTTATTCCTTGTTAAAAAAATTTTAAAAATAAATCAAAAAATAAATCAAAAATAAATAAATAAATAAACTACAGCAAGTTCATCCCTGACCACCAACCTCTAGGCTGCTGGAGCCGTCCCGCAGGCGGTTCACATTCACCCTCCATCGTCGCCCGCAGCAGTTGCGGCCTTCCGTCGCCCGCAATAGCAGCGACCTTCCACTGCACCACTGCGCGTGCTCGCGCGTGACCAGCCCGACCTTCATGCCACGGCCCTCCACCATTGCAGCCATGACAACCTCTGCAATCTCGCCGCTCACTGCTTCATGTCGCGCTATGCCGCCCATGCATGGTTGTGCGCAGAAGACCTCCGTGCCCCAGCCATTGCCATCGACCTCCAGTCATCCTCTGCGCCCTAAACGAAGGTGGTCAACTTTTCTTTCATTTTTTCATTTTGTGTAAAAATTGCATTAGTTTCTTTTCAAGTTTTGTTATTGCAAAGTAGCCCCTATGCACAGTTTGTTTATCAAAGTTCATTTCTTATTTTGTACAGATACCCTTGGGTTTCCATGTTAATTTGGACATCAACTTTAATAAAAAATGCCATGGTGTTGAGCAACTAATTTCTACCATGTGTATATTTATTTAGATTTTTCTGAGTTTTGGGTAATTAAATAAAAATATTTTATTGACAAATTTACCCAATTTGATCTCTTAAATTAATATTTCTCTCACACTTGCTCTAAAAATTTCTAAAAAATCAGATATGATGCCGTGAAATGTGATTTAATTTGTTTCCAAATTTCATCCAAATTGAAGTTGTTCTGTGCCTTAAATAAATTGTAGAGTGATTTTCGTAATTGATTTTTAACTAAATACAAATACAATATTTTTACAAAATCCCAACTCTTTTGGATTGATCATTAAAATGTCTTTTTGAGATAATTCTCTCTCTCGTTAAATTGATATTGTGGATTTATTAGGAACTAATTATTTACTGTCACTCTGTGTTCATTACAAAATCCATAAAAAAATCATATATTATCAAATAAGTCCAAAAAAATTATTGTAGACTCACATCTTGTTTAATTTCCAATAACTTTTTCATAATTTTTGCATTCTGTTGTGTGAAAAATTGCGTAAAAACCCATAAAAAGTGTGCATTTTTCTTTGTTGCACATTAATCTATAAAATTCCAAAAAAATACGTGCTACATTCATAACTGGATTAGGTTTGTAGGAAAATATAATTTGGCCAAATTGTATTAATTTCATATTAAAATTAATTTGGCTAAGTTGTGTGCTTTCTTATTAACTTAATTCACCCTCATTTGCATTCGTATTCATTTTGCATAAAAATACAAAAAATTATGCATTTGAAACCTAGACCTAAGTTTTCCAAATTTACCCAAAGTTGTTCCTTTGCCTCCCTGTATTCGACTCCAGACTTGACGAGATATAAATTCAAGCCGAGACCTTGATGAATCCCTATTCATCACTCTTTATTCTTTTGTTTTAGCTAATTATCTAGGCAAAACATCATGTAAATAGGTGTAAATACAATAACTTAGCAAGATGCATTCATGTGTTAATAGTGCATAATTAGCATGTATTTGTGCAAAAATAAAAGAATAAAGGATAAAAAGAAAAAGAAAGAAGTATTTAGAATAAATACTGAGTGACCCAAACCCCAAGAGAGGGCCAAGCATTGGCCTAATCGCCAAATACAATAAGTAGAGAGAGATAGGGCCACTCCACCTTGTATATATATATATATATATATATCATGTGTATACATACATTATTTTTGCCAAAAATAAAAATAAATATGTTCCTACTTCCTTGCATATATTTCTAAAAATAAAATAAAAATAAGAAAAAATAAAAATAAAAAGAAAATAAAAACTCTCTCTAACTTGTACATATTACATGTATATACAATCCCTTATCTATTTATTTTATACTTGTAAATAAATAATAAAAATAAAACAAAAATTATTTTATACTCAAAAAATAATGCTAAAAATAAATAAAATATAAAATTGGGGTATTTTTGTAAAAATAGTAAATTAAAATTAATTATACAAAATACATAGGTATAATATACATGTATATACTATAATATACTATATATAAGATATTTTATTTTTCAAAAATAAATAAATAACTATCACAGAAAAATTCCTTGAAAAATAATAAACATTTTTCATTTTATCCATTTTTTAACTTAAATTCATTAACTATTTTAATCTATTTATCTTTTATTTTCCTTGCTATTTTGTCTTGTAGCGGGTTTTGTCCTTTTCCCCCGATGCCCGTGATTGGTCCACATCTGAATGTTGACTCGGGTCAACCCCCTCTTCTAGGGCTTGACCCAACCCAATCTCTCTACTGGATCGTCTTCTCAGAATTTCCTAGGGCAGATCGCGCACCCGTTTACCCCGAATCCTCGCCTGTGTCTTCCCCATGGATCTAAGATCCTCGTGGATCCCTAGGGAAGCGCGGATCCTTCTCGGTTCGCATGCCCTTGCCCGATCTCTCTAGCCACCTAGGAATGTTATAAAATCCTTCATTTGCCTCACCAGGTCAGCAGCTCGTGCCCTCTTGATACCCTAGACACCTTCAGCGTGGTGACAACCGTCTGGTGCGCCGCCTGGCGATCGAGGTGGCGTAGTGACGCCGACGCTCCCCCTTCATGGCTAAACTTCCGCCGCGAGAAGCCTCCCTCGTCTTCTGCCGCTTGGTCGAGGCAATACCCCGACGTCCACTTTCGCCTGAAGCCCAGGAGTTGATCCAGATCTTCAGGTGAACCTCTTATTATTCCCCGTTACATTTCGAGTCGAATATTTCATCTGCTACTGTTGTCGCTCCGCCGGCTCCGTCCAGTCGGTCAGAGCTCATTCACCCACACCCAACCGCTCTGATACCCTCACACGCTCACCCTCCTTCTTCCTATGCAATCTGATAACCCTAATTAGCAGCCATCTAGTCGAGATTAGGCTCTAGGTTTCCCCTATCGCCTTCACCGGAAACCAACCTCCGCCCCCCATCGCTTCTTTGGTTTGTATTCCCAATAACCTAGACCGGAGCATAGCTCCGAGTCAGAGCTACTCGTTGCAGGTCCGTTCGTGCGCTAAAGGCCTCCAGACCATCCTCTCCATAGATCGTCGGAGCAGCTCCAGGTGCTCGTCACCATCATGCCTATCCAGTCATTGGAGCTCCCATTTGAGCTGTTCACCTGACGCGGAATCGTCCCACGATCACGCCGGTGCCTGCTGATCTTCCGTCAGGGCCGAGGATCTTGTCCTTGGCTCCGATGAAGTTCATCTAGGTGTAGTTCTTCCAGACATGTTCTGCACTATTGGATCGACGTAGCCCGCCAGTTTCCATCTTGATCGTTCACCCGTGGGACATGTCAGACCGTTAGATGTCAGATCTAATGGCCCCGTACGCGCCACGACCCTGACCATCTGACACCGTCAGATCTGACACCTAATGCTTGTAGAGCCGCATGATCTCGCCTCACCAGCGGCCGATACGTGGCCACCCACACGCGACTCATGTGCATCGAGGATATATTGCTCTTTCTACCCTGCATTTATTTCACTTTATGGTTTGGTCTGTAAAATAAAAGTTATATTTGAAGCTTTTGCAATATAGTCCCTGTAGTTTTTGTGATTTGCACTTTAGTCCTTCCAGTCTAGAGGCGTATGCATGGTCACGTGCATATTGGTGTTTTAGCAATATCAGCCCCGAACTTGTTTTTTGTTATCTTTTGAATGAATGTTTTCTGAAATGCAAGTATGCCCCTGTGAGTGTGTATTTGACGCATGTGCGGATTTTATTGGTGAATTTGCTCTTTTTACGCCAGACTTTCTATACATGTTATAGTTTAGTCCCAAAACGTAAATAAATTGCACTTAGGTCCCTATAACCTGTGTGTATTGTTTTTAATTAAATAAACATCAAAACTACTCCAAAAATTTCAAAAAATTACACGTGGCTCCTGCCACTGTGTAGTATTTTTGGTAATTTTTGAGACACATTTTGATTTTATTTGCTGTTTTCTAAAAATAAAAAACCCTAAAAAGTGTCCCTATATATTTTGGAAAATCAATTAAAAATAAAAAAATATCTTTAAAAATTCTGAAAAATTCGTGTGCGCTTGCTTTTCTTGTTTTAATTTCTATGTGATTTTTGTTTCATTTTTTGTTATAAAACACCAAAAACATGTAAAAGACTAAAAACCTTATAAAAATTATTAAAAATCATTAAAAATTAAAAAATATGTTTTCAATTTCTGTAGTTAGAGTTTATTTTATATTTTCATAAAAAATCTGTTGCCAAGATTTTAGAGGTACTTTAGATATTTTTAATTTGCCTTTTTATCTAGGTTGCACACTTCTTGTTATTTTTGACTTTCTTTTATTTTTAGAAAAAATATAGAAAAATCAGAAAACCCCATAAAATACCCAAAAACATCTGAATATTTTAAAAACATAAAAATATTTTTTTGAATTTTTGAGTATTTTTAGATCTTTAAATAATTGATTGAGCGTTACTTCTATCATTTCTTTATTCCTTTTCTTAAAAGAAAATCATAACTAAATTAAAAAATTAAAAACCACCAAAAATACCTTTATTTCTTAGATTACCTGAATACTTCGTAGGATTCATTCCGTGCTCCTTGTGTTCGACCCTGGTGGCTATACCAGGTTAAATAATTAACAAGACCGCTTACCTTGGTTTTCATGTTTGATTTCTTTCTATGGTGGTCTGATTTTTCTTATTGACAGTGCCTTGCGATTCAGGTCGCAACGACCTTCGATATTACTTAACCCGAGTTGCCTTCGCGGGTCATCAGAATGGCACCGTTGCCGGGGAGCACGGCTTAGTAGTCAGTTTTTTATTTTTTTTCTATTTCTTCTTAGTTGCATTTCTCTTTTTTCTTTATTTGCTTTTTCTTTTTGTTTTATTTCTTTTCTTCATTTTAATTTTTATTTTATTTCTTGTTTATAATTTTCGTAACTGTGATCTTATACCACCTCTATTTTTCTATTTCTTGCGAGGGGCCCGACGAGCGAGGGTGGCTTTCTTGGGAGCGTCGAAGCACCCGAGCGAAGTGGAGCGGCTCGTTTCAACATCGAGCCGCAAGAGAGAATAGGAGAGGAGGAGTAGAAGACTTGGATGATTTTTAGAGTTTATTTCATTTTTTATTCCATAATTTATAATAAACAGGACTCAGAGACAATTGGACTTGGCTTCTTATTGGGGTATGTTTCGCCGAGCACCGGTGTGCTCGGGGGACCTCACTGCAGTTTTTCGTCGGTTTTGTTTTCTCGCATTTTTATTTTATTTTTGATTCCCTATGATTTTGGCCCCTAGACTTAGGATTTTACCTTGATTATGATGTAATTAATTAAGGTCCCAGCCCTAATTATCTGTCTACACCTATAGATCGTTAACTAGACTTAATTAATTAAATCACAAAGAAAAAGCTAATTTAGGTCACTTGAGAGGTCACGCGCCACTAGAGGTCGTATACAGCGTTGGCGGGATCCATTGTGGCAGACACCGATCGGCATCACAGACCAGACTCCGACCTCTCTTGTTGACCTATTAGCTATCGTGCTTCACGTGTAGAAATTTTCTGTCTAAGGTCGATTTCTTCTTGCATCATATAGGTAGTTTTATTTCTGTCTTTATTTAATGCGTGGATCACCCTGCATGTAGAGTGCTGGCATCAGGTACATATTTCTGACTTTGCATGCATCGTAGTGTTTGACCGTGCATCGGCTTTTTCGACTTCTCCCCCCTGTTTTTGGACTTAAAATAATTAGAAGAATCGAAAAATTTGTTAGGCTTGTTTGTTATTAAAAAATATCTAAAAAAGAAAAACCATAAAATTGGGACTGCTAAACACACTTGACCATAAAAGACACTTCACCGTATTTTTTTGGGGGGAGAGCAATCCCCTCCTTGTTTGGTTTGGATGAGCGAGAGAGTGACCCACACACTAGGCTAGAGCCATATCCAACCACTTTTCAGACTACCAGTTTCGGGTTAGTCATTCTCTAGTGAGGATCGCTCCGATTTCGGTAACACAGGCTGCGATATCCTTAACAGAGCGAGTTGATCGGGTAGCTGGTAAACGGTCCGCAACTTTTCTTTTCCTCCTCTCACGCTCTCCTGTGGCTCAGTGAAGAATCAAGCCGCCTCTGCTTCGCTTAAGTGCATCGGCTCTCCCAGGATCACCTCCTTCGCTACGTAGGCCCTCGCAAGAAAAAGGAAAGAAAGAATATGTAAGAAACACAATTATAACATATGAGTAGGAAAAATCAAATAAATATAGTGAATATGAACAATGCAATGAATGTAGAAGAATATAAATAAATATGTACGACCAAGAATAGCATGTCAAAAGAGAAACCTAACTACCCTCGTTGTGCCTTCCGGACAATGGCGTCGTTTTGTTGGGCGAGATCTTTAAAAAAATCAATTCAAAGAAAAAAGGAATTTCAATTGCAAACTGTCTTAGTTTTTTTGGGAAATTTTTGTCTTTTTATTTTTAAAATGAATACAAAAATAGGGGAAATGCAAACAGTGAGAAACATGATTATTTTTCAATTTAAAAATAGCAAATGAATGTAAAAAGTATGAAAATGCTTTTTTTAAAAAAAACTACATGAAATTATCAATAAATAAAAATTGAAATCACATTTTTTTATTTTTCTACAATTTTATATGATTTTTTAAGATTTTTAGTATTGTGCATTTTATTTGGGTTTTATAAATATTTAATACGAAAATTAGACAGGAAATTAAACACATAAAAATAAAACTACTCTATTTTTTTGGATTTTTTATACAGTATTTGAATTTTAATGATTTTTTCAATTTCAGAAAGAGAAAATGATACAGTTTTTTATTTTTGTAAAAAATATCAAATAAAAATAAAAATGCGATGAAATATACATATGAGATAGAACACGCAAACAGGAGCATGGCATAATTTTCTAAGATTTTTTTAACAAAGCCAATAATTATTTTACTGAGAAAAGCGCAAGAAAATAGTAGTGTGGATCATAGGGACTGAAATGTAAATAGTTAATGTTTTTGCATTAAATAAATAACAAAGATAATCCTAAGAGTAGAAACTGCAAATTACCAAAAAAGGAGGCGTACACTGCACGTGTTTGAGGCTGGCAGTTCCTGGGGGCTCAGTGATATTTAGACAACTTTTTTATTAATAACCCCTAGGGTATGAACACAGGTTCCTTCTTCTTTTGTTTCTTAGTATTCAAGCCAAGCAGGGGGTGCATAGGCCGTGCTAGCGGCTCGACCCTGGAGGAGCAAGGCAGTGGCCGCAACAGGGTGATGTTGTGCCAGGAGGTTGGAGATCAGTAGGCAGGAGGTCTGGCAGTGATGCTCAAGGCAGCTGGAGGTCAGTGGGCAGGAGGTCTGGCGGCGACGCACAAGGCGGGGCGACATTGTTCAGGTGGAGGCGTGGAAGTCCGCCCAGGCGGAGGGGCATGGTTGATCGCGGTGAGCAGGCTGGAGAGAGGTCTCGTTTAGGTGGTCGACGTTGAACTGTGGTAGCGGGGGTGTGTTGTGCAAGCGGAGCAGGAGGTGGCAGAGCTCCTGGCGTGGGCAGCGACTGGCTGCAGGTGGATGTGGTGGAGCGGTGGAGAAAGGGCGACGGGCACCGCCTACGGCCTGAGGGGCAGCGCCTTCCGCGTTGTTGTTTTTTTATTTATTTACATTTTTACTTTTTTATTTCAGACACAAAAACACTAGATAAACAAAATTATTATTTTTTTTATTTTTTTATTTTTTATTTAATTTTTTATTTGATTCTGCAAAATAAATGTTAGAAAAAACTATGTAATTTTTTTATTTTTTATTTGCAAACAAATTAGGACGTGAACACGATAGCTCAATCCCAAAATCAAAACAGAATACGTGAAGGGGATCCGACAAAAAATGAGGAATGGATCCGGATCTCCGGCCACCGTTCGTGGCTGGAGTTGAAAGATCGTGTGAGGTAGATAAGAAACGATGGGAAATCGAAAATGATATGGTGATCGATATCGATTTAGATTCAAATTTTAGGATGGTTAAGAACTATGATTAATGATCTACAAAAATTTGACTACGAAATTAAAACTAAAATTAAACTACGATTAACCTAGGTTAAAAAATAAGAGAAAAATGGATCTCACCTTAGGAGCAGAAAATACCGTAATCGCCTCGACAAAGGTCGACTTGCTGTCACCGGACGATACGGAGTCTAGGCACCCTTCTGCGACAAGATTGCTCTCGGAGAATAGGTTCCTCTCACTAAAGATCAAGTGAGAATGAGGGAGGAGGAGAAAAATTAAATAGAAAAATAATTGAATTTGAATTTGAATTTTAAAAATTGAATGGAGACAAAGAGATAAGAAAGAATTTGAAATGAGATAAAGATAAAAAAGAAAATCAGTATTAAAATTATTTACCAAATTATTTTTTTTTATTTTCGTCTCTTTATAAAATTAAATAATAAATGTTAATTTTTTATTTTTTGTGGTGGTTATTTAAGAATATCAACCATATACATATACTATATAGATATGGTACATTATATACATGGTTAAATAAGAAAATTCATTTTTTAAAAAAAATAAATTTTTTATAATTATTAAAAGAATTTATAAGTATTTACAAATACAATATGTACAAATAAATGGTAAAATTGCACAAACCACCCCAGAAATCTTTTTTCAAACCGTAACTCCAAAAATTATGAATCCACAACAATTTTAAAGATAATTTAATTTAGAATACAATGGAAGTGAGTTTGGTTCAATTTGAGTTCATATGGAGCCGGAAGCGGTCTTTCAATTATCGATGTATGGCTTTTTTCCGGATGTGGATACTTTTATTTTGTACATGATTTTATTTTGCAAACATTTTTATTATTTAACAAACATTTTATTTATAACTTTTATTTTGAAAATTATTTAATTCGAGGTCAATTTATGTACAAATAAAATAGTATAAATATACAAATATTTACAACACATTTTTTTAGATTTTCTAATTAAGGACCCAATCTCCCCCTACTTTATTCCTGGTCGATCAGGTCAAGTCTTGACCCTTCTCTCGGGGTTTGAGACAACCTGTATCTACTACATATATACAACCTCTTTTTTTCTTTTCTTTATTTTTTCTTTATTTATTTACTTATTTATTTTAGGTTAAAATAGTAATAAATATACAATATTTACACACAGATGCAAGTTAGCAAGAATATGAAGTTAGTATATACATGTGTTTTATAAGGGATTTTAAGCTAAAATAAATGAATAAAGATGATCAAATGTAGATTCATCACCTAGTTTGAAGATATGCATGCTATATTTCATGCTTAATCTCCCTTAAAAGAATTTGACTATCACTCACATACATGATTGCATTCATGATTGAGATGAGTCAAGTTATTGCTGAGGAAACTGAGCTTGGAAGTTTGAGTTTGGACTTGATATATATGATGCTCGAGGATGGGATAAGATTAACGATGGCTTCATTAAACCTGAGTGTCAGCATATTAGCCAATATGGGACATGTTCTCATGCTATCTCTTGAATTTAACCTAAAGTTACAGGGTGTGATGATATTTAATTATTAAGTTAATCAATGTGCCAACTTTTGACAAAAGCAGTGGAGCTAGCCAAAAACAAGAAAAGAAAGAAAGAAATTTTGAAAGAAAAACTCTCACCTTACAAAGTCAAATATCAAAGAGCTTCCACCAAAGGCAAGCGCTCCCAACCATTTTCAAAGTGTCCACTTGGACCACTGCTATTAGGACCAGGAGTCGGACTAACACTAAAAAAGGGCTCTGCATCGTAAATGCTAAAAGTCTGGGCATAGAAGGTATATTAGATACTCAAAAAAGGCACACCCCAGTGTACTCTCAGGAAAACAAGTGCAAATGACTCCAACTTCTTTTGACGGACACACTGATTGGCAAAAATCAAAATGAAAATTGTGTTGAGTATTAGCACTTGAGAGAACCTTATTCCAATGAGAGGAAGAGAAAATAAGAACACAATCCTACATCCTCCATAATCTGGCCTTCCATCTATACCATTGAAGTCTGGCAAACTAAAGAGATGGTGGATTGAAGAAAGACTAGAATTGTTCCCTAGAGTTGAGGGTTGGGTCCTTGGGAAAGCTTCTGAGATTGGAATTTTTGGTGATATATCGACTCTAATCTCATGGTGCAGTCTGCACTAAGTCACACTTCTTATCTATATGTACACATTGAGTATCTGATAAGTAGAGGAGTTGAATTCCTTTTGATTAATACTTCGATCAACTCAGAGTTTTAGGATTACTAAAACCTAGTGTTCTAGGTCAAATCAAACATTGTCTTCTCATGTGCACATATCAGGGATCTCACTAATTAAACTAACTCTCTAGCTAATTTTTTATTAATTAGCTCGAGGACGAGCTTAGCTTAAGTATAGGGGGTGATAAATCCCAGATTTATCATATTAATTCACCATAATTATCTCTCTTACTTAAGTTAATCACAAGATTCATTGACTAATTAACACTAATTACTAATAAAAATTATCACTAATTATGTTGTAAATAATTAACACTAATTATCATATATTAATATTTACCTATTATGGTGTAATATTTTATGTATTTATTTCCTAATAAAAATTAGAGTAATATTGTATATAAATAAAATAATATAAAACAAAGTAGAAAGCAAAAAATAAACAAAAGAAAAATAAAAGAAAATTGTTTTATATGGTTTTATTAGTATTTAATTTTTATCTATGTACAGATGACTTCTGATCTCTTTGACTTTTACATGAAAGTTGTAGATCTCATGAGAGGACTTTTCCCCAGTACGAGAGGACCGGGAAGGATGCACTTCTGGTGTACCAGTTATCGTGCCCACGGTAAACGCTGGGTAGCCAAGTGCGGAGCGGATAATTGATGAAAGCATCTAAGTAGTAAACCCACCCCAAGATGAGTGCTCTCCTATTATGACTTCCCCTAAGACTACGGTAGCACAACCGAGATAGCAACGGGTTCTCTGCCCCCGCGACGATGGAGCGACAGAAATATTGAGAATCCAATATAAGGTCACGGCGAGACGAGCCGTTTATCATTACGATAGGTGTCAAGTGGAAGTGCAGTGATGTATGTAGCTGAGGCATCCTAAGAGACCGAGAGATTTGAACCTTGTTCCTACATGACCTGATCGAACTAACAGGGGTCATGGAAAGAACGGGTTCCAAATCACGATTGATTCCCTTTTTCAAATCCTGCTGCAGCTGCGCGAGCCCTCCCCGCATGCCATAAATGACCCACAAATAGGAAGAATCCTAGAACAAAATGAGAGGCAACTAACCAACTTCTAGGAGAGTCATAATTGACTGCATTGATCTCGGTAGCTACACCACCCACAGAATTTAAAGAACCTAAAGAAGCATGAGTCATATATTCCGCCCTGATTCAATTCCTAACTATTTCATTTCTAATATTATTTGATTTATATAAATTATTCAATTCTGATTGGGCCACATGGCATCTTGAGATTGCGCCACATGGCCCGACTCTTTATTCACCTTTAATTTTGGCCATCGAATCTTTTTGATCAGACGAATCTCGACCTTTCATTCCCGCATTTTTTTCCACCACTCGATTTGATCTCAAGATCAGATCAGATCATTTCATTCGTGCCTCTCTTAAAGCTATTGGATCCCCAGATCCAACGACGCTCCTATCTCTTCAACCTCCAGCCACTTCGATAAAACAACGTGACCTTTCATCCCCTCACAATTTCTCCCAATTATGTCGGCCACCATATCCAACAACTTCTCTCGAAACTGTCACCAATCCCTTCATCATTCTTCCCTAACCCTCGCCAACCTCCGTTCTCACCCTAACCCTAACCCAATCAATGGTGGTGGTTGAAACCACCATGGAACCGACTTGAAACCTCCATGTCTTCTTCTTCAAATACACCATTACTACTCCCCCTGTTCCGGCTATACGCCATTCATGGACATGCACCCTAGCCTCTCTGACCTCTAGTGATAGTACGAGGACGAGATTAATGTGACGACATATGTGCACCTCTGGCGAGATCCTTGGCTTTAACACCAAGTTACAACCCAATCTGTGGTTGTTCGAGCTTAGTTCTTTGGCCAGGTACTTCAAGCGATGATTAGGGAGTTTAATCTTTGTTATTTGTCTTAGATTCAACTTCAATTACTTCATCTTCTTCCTTCCATTTCAGGTAAATTTCTTATCTTAGTTTACTCTGTTGTTCTTCTATTTCTCACACATGTATTCCTTAATCAATCCAAGATATGAACCTTCATCTACCCTCGCCATTGATCATACATCCACGCGTATTTCTCCAGTAGATCTCCTCATTTCTTCATGCGTGTGTCCACCTCGATTCTTTCTAGGCTTATCATTAGCTTAGAACCCAACTAGGGTTACTCTCCTCCATTATACGTGAACCCCCATTTCATCTTGCAAACCATACGAATATATTGTACTTGGCTTTGTCTTCTCTTTGCACTAACATTTCAGGGTACTGGAGTTTAATAGTCAGAAATTGAAGCAGAGCTCTTATCTCCTATATCCTCTCTAGAAGAGCTTTATCATCAAGTCATTGCGAGGTTTTCCTCTTCATCTTCTGCTCATCCTAGAGTTCGTGAAGCCTTCATAAAGGTCATCAGACCTTAAGCTGTGACAGAGGAGCAAGGAGGAGCTAGTACATGTTCGCCGGAGATCCGCTTTAGCTCCTCTGCGCACGACGGATCTGAAGAATGGGTGAAGATCAGATACCGTTGATCTCCCAAAATTGGGTGAGATTCAACGGATTAGATTAACCCACGTTGCAAGTCCGTTGCATTTTTTATGCATCGAGGGTTGGGTCGAGCAAGAGTTCGAGCTTAGCAAGAAGCATCAAATGCATCCACGTGTATTCGAGCCTTCGTCTCCGAGCCTATCTTGGTCACGTTCAGTGTGCACGTGACTGGGTAAATTGTAGAGGCAATCCTCTTATTTCTGAATATTGCAGATAAGTCCTCCTACATGTGCGAAAATTGCATTAAGATCCATATGGGTTATTTTATTTGCATTTTAGTCACTGTCTATCCTCATTTGTAATAAAATGGGGAGATTTTCTTAGATTTATGCCCCTTTGAATAACGTTTTATCCATAAATCAACTTAAAGTGATTTTGGTCTCGTTTGAAAGCTATTTTTATACTCTATCTTCTCGCATGCTTTATTGAGATTTTTATTCTAAAAATCACATTTCAGATATTCCTTTGTCTAAGTGTTTATTTTGACATGACCTATAAGTGCATTTTAAAATGGACTTCTCATGATTGATTGAACCTGATATGTATGATAAATCTTAGCGACTTATTGTTAATTATTGATGATAAAAAATTATTATATCCCTAAGATCCTCAATTATTGGTTAAACAAATAGATAGTCTCGAGAATTTTAAAGACAAAACATAATTAAAAGCTTTCGAAGACTCTCACATTTTTCCTATTAAAAAATTATATCCAATTGAATAGGTTCGAGGGATTTTTGTGATTAATCCAAGGTATCTATTGTGTGCCTATAATTGTGGTTGTCTTAACTATTTTGTTTACGGATCATTGTCTTCACCTAATTTATATTTGTAGAAAAAAATGTGTCAAAAATCTATCTTGTTGTGATTTGTGCATCTATTCACTATTTTGTCCTAGAAATTGCCGCATTAAATATTTGACACTTAAATTTAATTTCTAAATTGCTCACATCCAAATGTTCGACCTTGGACTTCCCAGGATATAAATTAAAGCTGAGAACCTGTCGATGAGATTCTTCTTGGTTCTGTATGAGAATCTAAGTGCATGTGCTACAACGAGTCTCTTTTAATACATGCATTTAGCATTTCATCAACTATCACCAAAATCATCTTTCCAGCTCAGGTCGAAGTGAATCCGAACAACTTCCAATATAAGGAGCAGGTAGCCTGTAGTGTTCAACCTGAATCCAGTGAAAATAGTTTCTTTTTATCTAATGTTGTACATCTCAAGAGCGGTAGGACACTCCAGCCATTTGCTACAACGAAACGGAAGAGAAAAGCATCCGACGGAGAGTCATCAACCAAGCCAGCACCAGGGCCAATATCATTTTTTGGATCAACACCACTTATACCAAAAAGACAAAATGATGAAGAAAATGCAAAAATCAAGAAAGATAGCAGAAACCAAGGCAAACCCGCACCCGAGAAGGAGAAGCCGATCGCATAAACAACAACTGACCCGGATCCAACCGATGGAGCCAAGCCTGCACCATTTTTTGGTCCACAAATTGTGGATGATTTTGATTCTTTTTGCTATCTAACTGTACACATTAATATGGACAAACATTTACATCATACAGTTCATTCTGATGTAAATATGTTGTTTCCTTCTGCAATTAAATCAAAAATAGTAAAAAAATTAAAAGAATGATTTATCTGATCTTGACATCATGGAAATATTGCAAAACATTTTGCTTGAGATGCCTCTTATGAAAGCCATGGAATACATGCCTCATGTGAAAAAAGGACTGAAGGAGGCATGCATACAAAGTGTCAGACCCACATATATAGATGCAAAACTTCAAATTCTGAGAAGCATATTCTCACCATGGCTACTGTGAATGCCATCAGCAAGCTCTCGTCTAAGAAGAAGAAGAAGGACAAAGGAGCACATTTGATCAAATGCGCAATGTTCAACTAGGAGTTGGAACGGACATTGCTCGCAGTGGTTCGTCTATCAACATGTTTCCTTCGTTGCTACTCACAGAATTTGGGTTAGGATCCCTTAAGCCTACCGAGATGATTCTGCAATTTGTAGAAAAATCAGTCGAGTGGCCTCGAGCAAGTTGGAAGATGTGGTTGTCACTGTCCAAGGGATGCAATTCCTTGTTGATTTTGTTGTCTCAGACATGGACACTTCCACGCCTATAATCCACACCCCTATCATTCTTGGTCGACCATTCGTTTGGACAACCGAAGTAGTAGTCATCTACGACACTGAAAAATCACATTCCGCTCAATAAGCCACAAGATACATATAAAGACCATTCCTGAATCGAAAACCACAGAAGTGGTGTCTAGGTTGAGGTTGCTTGAATCTCAATGTTATGGGGACTGCAATTTTTAGGAGAGATCAGAGACACAAACTTATTTCAGGATGATAGAGAAACCCTAAAATTCCTCTCCCTTGAGTAAGGATAGGAAAGCATAATTTAACTGACCAATGTCTTTGAAGATGAGGTTTTCGCTGATGTGCCCTTGGGATAAGTTGAACAATACCTATTATTTGATCAGGAAGATTTTATTACCAATCTGTATGATATTTTGAATAATGAAGCTGAATTATCAGAGGTGGACAAATGACAGTTCAAAGAACTTTTACCTGCAGTTGTCGCCGAAGTCACCACTGAAGTAGCTCCTACACCTCCAGAGCTAAAACCTCTGGCCTCTAAGATGAATTATGCCTTCCTTGCGGTGAACCGAAGATGTACCCAATCATCATCATTACTCATCTGACTGATGACCAAGAATCTCGTCTGATGGAGGTTCTTGAACGCAACCACAAGGTGATAGGCTAGAAGATCTCAAATCTCCAAGGGATCATTCCTTTCTTATGCTCGCATCATATCTACCTCAAAGAAGACAACAAGTCCTCCTGCAAATTCCAGAGAAAATTGAACCCAAACCTCCAGGAGGTTGTTCTAAAAGAAATTCAGAAATGATGTGATGTGAGATTCATATATCCCATCTCTGATAGCAAGTGGGTGAGTCCCCTGCACGTAGTGCCTAAGAAGTTTGGGATCAACATTGTTACTAATGATAAAGGGAAGGAGATTCCGATGAGAGTACTAACGTCTTGGCGAGTTTGTGTTGATTACAAGCTGAAGGGTCTGCTAGGTACGTGATATAATTTTTACGCGTTGTAATACTGGTACTTAGCAAATCAGTTAGAACCGAGAAAATATCTCTGTGAAGAGGTTTGATGACCCGCGAAGGCAACTCGGGTTAAGTAATATCGGAGGTCAATGCGACCCGAATCGCAAGGCACGGTCAACAAGAAAAATCAGACCACCATAGAAAGAAATCAAACACGAAAACCAAGGCACGCAATCTTACTAATTATTTAACCTGGTATAGCCACCCGGGTCGAACATAAGGAGCACATAATGAATCCTACAAAGTAGTCAGGCAATTTAAGAAATAAAGGTATTTTTGGTGGTTTTTAATTTTTTAAATTTTTTTATGATTTTCTTTTAAGAAAAGGAATAAAGAAATGATAGAAGCAATGCACAAGAAATTATTTAAAGATCTAAAAATACTCAAAAATTCAAAACAAAAATGTTTTTATGTTTTTAAAATTCTCAGATGCTTTTGGGTATTTTATGGGGTTTTCTGATTTTTATATAATTTTCTAAAAATAAAAGAAAGTCAAAAATAACAGCAGTGTACAGCCTAGATAAAAAAGCACATCAAAAATATCTAAATGCCTCTAAAATCATGGCAATATTTTTTTATAAAAATATAAAATAAATTCTAACCACAGAATTTGAAAACACATTTTTTTTATTTTTAATGAATTGTTAATAATTTTTATAATATTTTTAGTCTTTTACAATTTTTAGGTGTTTTATAATAGAAAATGAAACAAAAATCACAAAAAAATTAAAACAAGATAAAACAAGCACATACGAATTTTTTCAGAATTTTTAAAGATATTTTTCTATTTTTAATTGATTTTCCAAAATAGACATGGACACTTTTTAGGGTTTCTGATTTTTTTAAAAAATAGCAAATAAAATCAAAATGCATCTCAAAAATTATCAAAAATACTACACAATGGCAAGAGTCACGTGTAATTGTTTTGGGATTTTTTGGAGTAGTTTTGATGTTTATTTAATTAAAAACAATACACACAAGTTATATGGACCTAAGTGTAATTTTTTTAAGTTTTAGGACTAAACTATAACACACACAAAAAATCTGGGGTAAAGAGTGCAAATTCACAAATAAAATCCACACATGTGTCAAATGCACACTCACAGGGGCATATTTGCAATTTTAGAAAACATTCATTCAAAAGATAACATCAAACAAGTTCGGGGTTGATACTGCAAAAACACCAATATGCACGTGACCAAGCACGTGCCTCCAAACTAGAAGGACTAAAGTGCAAATCACAAAAACTACATGAACTATATTGCAAAAAGGTTCAACTATAACTTTTATTTTACAGACCAAAACATAAAGTGAAATAAATGTAGGGTAGAAAGAGCAATATACCCTCGATGCACGTGAGTCACGCATGGGGGGACACGTGTCGGCCGCTGGTGAGGCGAGATCTGCGGCTCTACAGGCGTCAGGTGTCAGATCTGACGGTGTCAGATGGTCAGGGTTGTGGCGCGTACGGGGCCGTTTGATCTGACATCTAACAGTCTGACATGTCCCCTGGATGGTTGATCAAGATGGAAACTAGAGGGCAACGTCGATCCAACAACGCAGGACACGTCTGGAAGAACTACGCCTAGATGAACTTAGCCGGATCCAAGGACGAGATCCTCGGCCCTGATGGAAGATCAGTAGGCACCAACGTGATCGTGGGACGATTCCGCGTCCGGTTAACAACTCAGATGGGAGATCCAACAGCTGGATAGGCGTGACAGTGACAGGCACCTGGAGCTGCTCCAGCGAGCTCTAGAGAGGATGGTCTGGAGGCCTTCAGCGCGTGGACGGACCTGCAACGAGTAGCTCTGACTCGGAGCTATGCTCCGGTCTAGGTTATTGGGAATAAAAACCAAAGAAGTGACGGGGGGTGGATGTTGGTTTCCGGCAAAGGCGATAGGGGAAACCTCAAGCCTAATCTCAACTAGATGGCCATTTGATCAGGGTAATCAGATTGCGTAGGAAGATGGAGGGTGATCATGTGAGGGTATCAGAGCGGTTGGGTGTCGGTGAATGAGCTCCGATCGACTGGACGGAGCTGGCAGAGCGACGATGGCGACAGATGAAATATTCGACTCAAAATGATAACGGGGAATGATAAGAGGTTCACCTTAAGATCTGGATGAACTCCTGGGCTTCAGGCGAAGGTGGACGTCAAGGTTATTACCTCGACCAAGCGACGGAAGACGAGGGAAGCTTCTCGCGGCGGAGGTCCGGCCACGAAGTGGGAGCGTCGGTGTCACTACACCAACTCGATCGCCAAGCGGCGCTCTAAACGGTTGTCACCACGCTGAAGGTGTCTAGGGTATCGAGAGGGCGTGAGGCACGAGCTGTCGACCTCAGGAGGCAGATGAAGGATTTTATAGCATTCCCAGGTGGCTAGAGAGATCGGGTAAGGGTGCACGAACCGAGAAGGATCCGCACTTCCCTAGGGATCCGCGAGGATCTTGGATCCATGTGGAAGACACGGGCGAGGATTCGGGGCAAACGGGTGAGCGATCCGCCCTAGGAAATTCTGAGAAGATGGTCCGACAGAGAGATCGGGTCGGGTCAAGCCCTGGACGAGGGGGTTGACCCGAGTCAACATTCAGACGTGGACCAATCACGAGCATCGGGGGAAAAGGACAAAACCCGCTACAAGACAAAATAGTAAGGAAAAAAAGATAAATAAATTAAAAATAGTTAATGAATTTAAATTAAAAATGGATAAAATGAAAAATGTTTATTTTTTTTCAAGGATTTTTTTTGTGATTTTTATTTATTTTTTTGAAAAATAAATTATGTTATATACAATATATTGTAGTATATACATGTATATTATACCTATGTATTTTGTACAATTATTTTTAATTTATTATTTTTACAAAAACACCCCAATTTTATATTTTATTTATTTTGAGCATAATTTTTGGAGTATAAAATAATTTTTGTTTTATTTTTATTATTTATTTACAAGTATAAAATAAATAGACATGGGATTGTATATACATGTATTATGTACAAGTTAGAGAGAGTTTTTATTTTCTTTTTCTTTTTATTTTTTCTTATTTTTATTTTATTTTAAGAAATATATACAAGGAAGTAGGAACATATTTATTTTTATTTTTGGCAAAAATAATTTATGTACACACATGATATATATACAAGGTGGAGTGGCCCTATCTCTCTCTACTTATTTTATTTGGCGATCAAGCCAATGCTTGACCCTCTCTTGGGATTTGGGTCACTCGGTATTTATTCTAAATACTTCCTTCTTTTTCTTTTTATCCTTTATTCTTTTATTTTTGCACAAATACATGCTAATTATGCACTATTAACACATGCATGCATCTTGCTAAGTTATTATATTTACACCTATTTACATGATGTTTTGCCAAGATAATTAGCTAAAATAAAAGAATAAAGAATGATGAATAGGAATTCATCACCCCCTATACTTCACCTTTGCTAGTCCCTTAGCAAACACTTATTTGAAAAAGAAGTTAAAAGAGAAAGAAAGACAAAAAGAAAAAGAAGGAGAATCAAGATTGATTATTAAACTTGTCTTCGTTCCAGCAATCTATGGTCAAGACTCCTCAATAATCCAGATCTGAACAAGTCTACATACACAAACTCTAAAGACCATGAATCTTTTCTTGTGCTGGGTAAGTGATATGTAGCTCCCCGCCTCAGAAATGGCAAAGAAACAACCCCCTCAACAAGGTAACTCTAATGCCCTAGTCTCGCAGCTCTTTCCTCGAGGAGCGAGATATTCCCTTCTATGTTCAAGTTCAACTGGCTCAAGAAGAGGAGGAAGAAGAGAATGGACCATGACCAGTGTAGTCATGTATCCTTGGGAGCCCAACCAATGTAGCTAAGTCTCCCTACTGCAAGCTTCATGAGATGAGAATGGGTAACATAAGCTTTGCTTTATTTGGCTATATGCACTCCGGTGGGTATTTCATTTTCTATCGGACCCACCACTTTTTTTGGAGTTTTTCTTTCTTTTGCACATTTTTTTTCGATGTGCATATGTACAACATATCCACATGGTGCAACATATATACATAAGGAGTTTTTCCTCTTGAGCCAGTAGACTATCCCTCTTTTGAAGCATTATTGCAACCCACAACTCCTGTCTTTAGACCTCAATGCCGCCAGACCAAGTTGAGACGCACTTCCTTCACTAAAAGAAGATGAGAGGTTCCGCCTAGAAGTACTACCCTCGTATGCTACCCCAAGCCAAAGAAGACTACCTCCTCACCACCTCATCCGTAGAGAGCTATGTGTAAGGTGTTGGTGTAAGTAAAGGCATTGTCTGTGAGAGTCATGTGTGCGTTGTTAAGTGTTCTACTTAGGCTCATCAAGATGACATGTGATCATAGCCTAGTGGACTCAAAGAATTAAGTCACTAATGGACCTGAAAAAGTCTCAATCCTAAGCCCTATAAGATTCCTCTTATAATTAGGTGGATTAAGGTCTTAACCAAGCTCCATTTTCAAATTTAATTCCAGGCAAGTTTAAATGTCAATCTATGATTCAGAAAACTGTACAAGTATATACAAAAATATTTTTATGCACATTTTTGAAAATGTGCAAAATTTTTGAAAAATGTTTGAATGAATGAATGCATGGATGCAGAGGTTTTGCAAACTATTTACACACATTTACATAAGGGTTTTTGCAAACTTTGTTTTTCAAACATTTTACAAAAAATTTGTATTATATACATACTTTTGATATCAAAATATTTCACAAATTTTCTAAACAAAACATTTTTACAAACATTTGTACAAAAATATTTCTATAAATAGCTATGTATGTGCAAGAAAGAATTTTATGTACAAGAAAATTTTTAAATTTTTACGGTTTTTAAATAAAGGATTTTAGCCCTTTTATTTATTAACACACTCACACAAAGTACGAGTTATGGCTAAAGTATATATGAAATATATACGACACCCCCTATACTTAGCTCGAACGATGTCCTTAGAGTGGATCAAGAGCAATGAAGAAGACATAACTCGTGCTTAGTATAGGGAAGTGAAAAGAATAGCTATGCTACAACGACGAATCAAAGAATGAAAGAATCTAAGTGTTTCCCCCTATACTTAGGATTAAGTAATCCTAAGTATAGTAGACTGTACACATAGGGAACTCCGAGTGACAGAATGTACAGGGTCTACCTCCCCTATACTTAGGGTAAAATATCCCTAGGTATAGGCAGCAAAACAGAGGTAAAAAGAATCAAAAGAGAAATCAAAAGTCTGACACCCCCATACTTAGGGTAAAGTACACTCTGAGTATAGCATAAGCATAAGATGTATATGGGGTGTTGGACTGAAGAATGAGATGATATGGACATCTGGATCTATACGAAGCGGAAGACAGTGATAATCAAGCATGAGATGCAATAAATGTGAGTCAAAGACCACATCTCATGCAAAATGAATAGGGGTGACGTCAACGACCGGTGGCTCATGATCTAGATATGGTTTGAGATGCTGCCCATTAACACGAAAGGTAGACTCAGATGATATCTCAGATATGTCAATACTCCCTTTGTCATGTATCTTTTGGACCAGGTATGGTCCCTTTCCACTTGCTCTACAACTTCCCTGGAAATAATCTAAGCCGAGCATCGAACAACCATACTCTCTTATCTGGCTCAAACTACTTATGGGTGATATGAGAATCATGCCATTCTTTCACTCTCTCCTTATACTATAGGCTGCTCGAAAAGGCTGAATCTATAAGCTCCTCCAGGGCTGCCAGTTATGCCTTCCTCTGATCTCCTACATGCACTGGATCCAATAATATATCCGTGACAACCCAAAGTGACTTGTGCCTAATCTCAATAGGTAAATAGCAGGGCTTGCCATAAACGAGGCGAAAGAGAGATGCACTTAAAGGAGTCTTGAAGGAAGTCCGATATGCCCACAAGACCGAGTCCAAAAGCTGTGACCAATCCTTTCGGTCTGGGTGGACTACCTTCTGCAATATCATCTTGATCTTCCTGTTCGACACTTCAGCAAGACCATTGGTCTGAGGATGATATGGAGTGGCTACTCGATAGTCTATGTTGAACTCACTAGCAAGGGCCTTTACCTTGTCGTTGACAAAATGAGACCCCCCGTCAGATATCAAAACTCTAGGCACCTCAAACCGTGAAATGATATTCATCCTCAAAAATCTGCAAACAATCCTAGCATCTACAGTTTGGGCGGGGATGGCCTAACGGCTAACATAATCCACGGCCAACAAAATGTACTCAAATCCCTGACTCTTAGGGAATGGACCCATGAAATTGATGCCTCATGCGTCAAAAACCTCACAGAAGTGAATGGGTTGCATCGGCATCATATCACGCTGTCCACAAGTGCCCATCCTCTGACAGTCAATACCTCTTCACGAATTCATCAGAATCCTTGAAGAGGGTAGGCCACCATAGGCCGGATTGGAGCACTTTCTGTGTCGTTCTCCTCCTAGAGTGATGTCCTCCTGCCTCTAACTTATGGCAGTATGTGAGGACGCTATGATGCTCCTCCTGAGGAATGCACCGACGCCAGACGCTATCTCCTCCTTCATGATAAAGGATGGGATCCTCCTAATGGTAGAACTTGGCCTTCACAAGGAAGGTCTCAAGTCGTTGCCTGGGCCAACCTTGTGGAACTTTCTTTGCAACAAGATAGTTCACAATGTTGGCGTACCATAGGACCGAGGCGATAGCAAGGATCGCCTCATCTGGGAAGGTCTCCGAAATGGGATCGGTCTGCTCAGATTCTCCAAGATGCTCTAATCGGGAGGGATGATCTGACACCACATTCTTGACTCCAGGTTTATCCTTGATCTCAATATCAAACTCCTGGAGTAGAAGGATCCATCTAGTCAGTCTCACTTTGGCATCCTACTTTGCCATGAGGTACCTGATGGTGGTATGATCAGTAAAGATGGTCACCTTTGATCCAATGGTGTATGACCTGGACTTGTCCAAGGCAAAAACTACAGCTAGCATCTCCTTCTCAGTGGCGGTGTAGTTCCGTTGTGCGGCATCCAATGTACGGCTATCATAGTGAATGGAAAATGGCACTCCATCCCTCCTCTGTCCCGGCACGGCCCCTATGGAAAAATTGGAGGCATCCGTCATGATCTCTAATGGGAGAGACCAATCAGGCAGCTGAAGGACAGGAGCCTCAACAACTAGACTCTTGAGAGTCTCAAATGACGCAAGACATGTATCATCTACAATGAACTTGGTATCTTTGATCAGCAAATCAGTCAATGGTCAGGCAATCCTGCTGAAACATGAATGAATCGTCGGTAGAAACCGATGTACCCCAGAAAAGATCGTAACTATCGCAGGTTGGACAGTGGATTGAGTTTCCTAATGATATCCACCTTGGTTGGATCAACTTCCGTGCCCCTGTTGGAGATGATATGACCAAGCACCATCCCTTTAGTCACCATGAAGTGACTCTTCTCCCAGGATAATACAAGATGGACCTCGACGCATCGCTGAAGGATGCGGTCTAGGCAGTCAAGACAAGCATCAAACCCATCGCCATAGACCGAAAAGTCATCCATGAAGACCTCCAAGCACTCACCTACCATGTCCGAGAAGATGGACAACATGCACCTTTGGAATGTCGTCGGGGCGTTACATAGACCAAAGGGCATCTGTCTGAAAGCATATGTCCTAAATGGATAGGTGAATGTAGTCTTGTCCTGGTCTTCGGGCACAATGGCCACTTGATTATAGCCGGAGTACCCGTAAAGGAAACAGTAATGACTCTTCCCAGCTGGCCTCTCTATAATCTGATCAATAAAAGGTAGCCAGAAATGATCCTTCTTGGTGGCTTGATTCAATTGTCTGTAGTCCACACAGACCCTCCAAAAAGTGGGTACCCGTATATCTATCTCCTCTCTAGACTCACTCACAACTGTAGTGATGCTCGTCTTCTTGGGCACCACATGTAATGGACTAACCCACTTGGAGTCGGAGATGGGGTAGATAAAATCGGTGCTCCACCATTTCGAGATTTCCTTTATGACAACCTCTCGAAGGTTTGGGTTCAGCCCTTGCTAGAACTCACGCGATGGCTTGGTGTCCTCTTCGAGATAGATATGGTGGGAGCACAGGGCTGGACTTATCCCCTAGAGATCAATTACACTCCATCCTATCGCCTTGCGGTTCTTTTCAGGAACTTTCATCAAACGAGATTCTTGCTCTCCAATCAAATCTGTTGAGATAATGACTAGGTGCATCTCATGCTTGCCCGCAAGGAATCTATACTTCAACGACTGCAGCAAGGGCTTCAGCTCTGGGCAATTGGGAGTTGGCAAATTTGGCCTCTGAAAAGTCTAAGTGAAGGCAACTAAATCTGCATGGGAGAACTCTCACTGATCATGAAAATCTGGTGAACACTTCTCTACTGGTGTGTCTGTACTCTGTCTCGGATCAGTCTCCACCCTAGTTGTTGGCTCTGTAGGAATCAGTCACATTATCAACTCATCAAACTCTGCCCAATCCATATCTAACTCCGAGAGATCTGGATCTGAGTCACAAGAAATCTCAACTGCCTCGCTATCCTGAACATGATCTGCAGCCTCGAATGTGTCCTATGCCAAAAGTGTGCCCTCCAAACTCTCCTCTACTGGAATCTAGGACTCTGTGGCATCTGAATGTGAGAGGATGGCTCGTGAAATGGTATCAGTCCAAGCGTCTTCATCATCTGTAATCACAAAATCGCACTCCTGGTGGACGTCTCGCTCTGCCTCTGTCATCTTCTCTGAATCACTGAGCTACTCAGAGCAGGCTGAATCTCGCGCTCTGGTCTCATCGATCGTCTCTATTTGTATACTCTTGCCCTCGGCGTGAAAGTACACCTTCTCACTATCATGGTCGGACACTGCCTTGGTTGTGGCCAAGAACAGGCGTCCTAAAATGATGGGGGTATCAGTCACAGACTCAGGGATCTCCATGTCGAATACAACGAAATCCACGGGGAATTTCAGGCCCTGAATAGTGACGACCACATCCTTCAACAACCCCTTCGGTCTCTTGATAGATCTATCAGCAAACGGAAGGACTGTCATGCTCTATCGAAGAGGGCCAAACTCGAATTGATCGAGTAAGGCTGAAGGAAGTAGGTTGATGGAAGAGCCGCTGTCTAATAGAGTCTGATCGAACCTCTGCTCATGGATGTGATATCTTACATAGGGAGCTCCTACATTTGGCTTCTTGGCTGGCAGATGGTTCTGAATGGCGAAGTAGGTGGCACAAGTGAGCACATGGATCTCTGCATGGTGGTTCCTCTTCTTCCTGTGAATGGTAGTCTTCTCTCTAAGGTTCTTCTGGAAGATAGGAATGTGCCCAACAGCCTCCTGTAGAGTCAATTGAATATAGAATCTGTCTATCATTTGCTGGATGAACTCTAACTGATGGGATTTTTTTGGGTTTTCTTTTTTATTCCCCTTAGACAAGCGGAGTTCTTGAGGAAAGGGGATGGTTGGGCCCTCCTCAGATAGAGGGCTAGGAATGGGTCCCTACTGCTGAGACGAAACAAAATCCATACAAACATCTCCAAGCATCACAGATGGACTCGAAAATAAAGAACCCTTTCCTTTATTCATTTTTCAGGATTTTTCTAAATAGATCCGAGATACAGAAACAGACAGAAATTCAACTGGAATAGAAGGGGTGGCCTCAGTACCACCCACGATATCAGGACTTGCGGCATCAGCACCGCTCTCTAGCTTAGCATCAGAATATCTTATGGCATCAGCACCACCTCCTGCATCTGGTGAAGCGACGGCCTCAGTACTGTCAGCTGGATCTACATCCTTGGTGGCATCAGCACCACCGTCTTCAACATAATCATGAGCGGCATCAGCACCGCTCTCCTCCTCGTCTGGCACTCCTGAGTCCTCATGGTGTCGTCGCTCAGACGAGGCACCACCGGCTGGCATTCTACCGCTTCTAAGTGTAATAAAGTCAGCATCAAAAGTATATGCAGTAATATCACCCAATGAATCACTAGGAGTGGTAACCTCTGTAAACTGTACCTGCTCAGACTTCCTCTTCATGTTTTTCAGATTCGGCTCGATCTGAGCAGGTGTGGCGGCCTTGACCTTGACAATCTCCCTCATCTCCTGACGGAACTCGTCCATCTCTCGCCTGAAAGTGGCATGCTGCTCAAAAATAAAGCGGGCTAACTCGTCAAGTATTGGGTTCTCATAGGCTGGCCCATGAGAACCATACGGGTTGCCTCTCTGGAAGTGAGGCTGTTGCTGGGAAGGATGCGGGGGATACTGGTGAAAATACTTTTGAGGTTATTGTTGCTGCCTCCATGGTTGTCCCTGCTGGTAGGGACGAGGACCCTGCTGGTAGTGTGGTTGTGGATGTGACTGGTGTGGGAACTGGGGCTGCTACTAGTGCAAGCTGTACTACCCATACTAAACTGGAGGCTGCTGCTGGGATGAAGCACCTCCGGTCGACCATCGGAATCCGAGATGGTTTCGGCGGATCCCAGGCTGAGGTCGATCATACCAAATCCCGTTGACTTCCATCAACGGCTCCTTCTCATAAGGGAGTGGGGGTAGAACTGCCAAGGGCTGATCCGACTAGTATACCACCATCTGAGTGTCCTATGATGGTGGTAGCTGGATGTACTGCTGCTGGAACGGCTTCGTCTGAATGTGATGAACCTGTATATAGTTGGCGGAGGGCTAGGTCGAGCTGTTGCTGTTGGGGTCAGCCCGTGACCTGAGACAGGGCTGAGAAGCCGTCTGTACCTCTTGGAGACACATGATCTAGGTCTTTAGGTCACTCAGCGTCTGTGCCATCTGATCGATCTAAGACACACCCTAGCACTACTTCTTCTCAAAGATCTCTATGCGGTCTAGCTTCTTGCTGATGATGCCCATATCAACGACCGACGACTCTGCCTATGCTGCGGCTACTGAATATGTAGAAGAACCTGCATCGACCCGTGTTATACTCTGATAGGACACAGCCTGTGGTGTGGCCTTCCCCTGTGTGTAAAGGCGGATCTGGGACACGACTGTATAGTTCTCTGCCGTCTCCTCGTAGATGGCCCAGACCTGATCCTCATCCTTGGCGAAATATGACCCCCCACAAGATGCATTCACTAGCCCTTGTAGCTCCGGTGTCAGCCCACAGAAGAAACTTTGAACGAGGTTGGGCTTGGATATATCGTGATGTAGACACTGGTCGATGAGCTCTTTGATTGGTCCCATGCCTCATGAAACTGCTCGTTGGGAAGCATGGAAAAGTTGTTGATGAGGGCTCGCGCTGCATTCGTCCGGCCGAGTGGATAGTACTTATTCAAGTATTCATTCCGGAGTTGTTCCCAAGATGTCATGTATCTCCCTAAATGTTTCAGCCAATAGGCTGCTCTGACGATGAGAGAGAATGGATAGGCCATCATCTTGATGGTATCCACGTCCAGGAATCGATCATGGACCATTCTGCAGATCATCTTGAACTCCTGGAGATGGAGGTGTGGCTCCTCGGTGGCTAGCCCATGAAATCTGGCCAGGAACTGGATAGTCTGAGGAGGGAGCTTGAAATCTCCCAGAATAGTAGGCAGATGAATCTAACAGTGTGTTAGAGTTGCACCAGGGTTGTGCAACTCTCTCATCGGGCGTGCTGGTCGGACTGGCTCCACTAGCTCCTCTAGATCTCATCTCTCGCCTCCTCCAAGCTCCGGAATCTCTCCTCCTCCACCAGCTCTGTTCTGCTCTTCTCGATCTGCTCGCATTTGAGCCATCTCCATGCGCATGTCGGCCATGAAAGCCTCATGGTCTCTGATCTGACGATGCATGGTCTCCAGAGAGGCTAACAGGGTGTTGTTGATGGCACCCTGATCAAGTACATAAGTGTGAGTCTGACTGGGTCCATCAGTGTGCTCCTCACTGTTGGCCATGGTCTCTGCAAAGGCAAAAGACCCGAACAGTGCTTCCCTGCGCTCTCCATACGGAATGCAAGGTAGAAATTTTTAAAGCTACAATATATGTGTGAGATGTAAGTGGAAATCATCCTATGTAGGCAATTGCTAATGTCTTAAAGAACCAAATGCTAAACACTTAGAGGAGAAAAACCGTGAGGAAGAAAATGCACTAGAGACCGTGTCTAGACGTGCAACCACTGACTGCTGAAGCTGGTGGTGCGCGGGAAGCACAACAGCAAGCTGGAGAAGACGGCTATGCGTAGTTGTTGGTGATGCGCGGTTGGTGGTCGTCAGTGTCGAGGGAGAGAGGAAGAAGCTAGAACAAGGAGAGATTGGTAGACGCAAGAGAGGAACGTCGGGGGCCGTTGGCGCTAAACCTCTGCCTGCATGAAAAAAAACGAGAGAGAGAGAGAGAGAATAAAGAGAGAGGGGGGCCAAGTTCTGTTGGGTGTAGGGGTGAGTCTCTTTTATAAATAAGCCATATGCATCTCTTGCCAAATTAAATGAAGAGTCACATGCATGTAAGACAAAACCAATAAATGCATTCATGCATGGGGAGTTGCATGGGTAAGAGAGAGAGGGTAAGCGGCGGCTACTTTCATGGGTAATGAGAGAGAGTGAATAAAAGGGAATGTACATACATGGGTTGTACGTGGGTGGCCTTAATCATTTAAGGATTTGGAAATTTACATTATCACCCCTTCCCATTTCTTTCCAACAAAAAGCTACAGGCTTTTGTAGAGCCTAAATGGAAGTGTTGGTTATTTTGTCAAACTATGATCCCAATATATTTTTCTTCTTTCAAAATTGTTAATTTTGTGAAGATAATGGATGATTATTAATCCCGATATTTTAATAATCCTTCTAAATATCGATTGACATCTTTGAAAATCTTTTCCCAAATATAAAATCCATGATTTATCGATTTATGCTAAGATTTAGTTGATTATGTGTAATTAAGGGTTTTTCTCTTGTTATGTACATGGAATAATTTGGACGTAGATTGTTTAGAGTTTATAAATCAAGAATTGATATTGTCTTCCACATAATTTAAGCCTATTATCACAGCATATCATGTAATCATCACGGATCGTTTACTGGCTACCCGATCTGCCCACTCTACTAAGGAATCCCAGACCGATTACCAGCTACCTAGTGAAGTTCTCACTGGTGAACAACTAATCACAAGATAGTAGTCTGAAGAGAGTTCGGGCGTGGCTCTATGCTAGTGTGTGGGTCGCTCTCTCACTGCATATAAATCAAACAAGGCAAGGGTTACTCTCCCCAAAACAATGATTTTTCCTTATATTTATTTTAGGGTTGCGTTTTCTTTAACAGTCCTAAATTTTAGGCAGTTGTCACTTGGTTTGAATATTTTCAATGAATCGCCTACCGAGTGTCCAAATTCCTTTTTAACTTATATGAGTGAAAACAAGGAAGGAGATCAGAAATGTCAATGCATGATTAAACACAATGATGCATGCAGGGTTAGAGATGCGTACCTTGTCGCCAGCACTCTACATGCAGGGTGATCCGTGCAGAATTTAAATACAGAAAAAATAAACTAACCTATATGCAAATGCAAGTGAATTGTCCTAACAATAGCTTCTATTAACGGGTAAGAACCAAATAAATTTGACTGCCAATTACGCTCTATTCTATAGGTGCAAAAATTCTTGTTTAGGGTGTTTGGACCTAATTAATTACCTGGCTCAAGAAAATTAATTAAAGAAATCAATAGGAAGCTCACGGAATCCGCATGAAACAAAGAAAAATAAGACGATGAAAACAAACCGGTGAGGTCTCCCAAGTGCACCGACACTTGGCGAAACAAGCCCTGCAACAAATGAATGTCCGTTTACAAGAGTTCAAATGCTAGAAATAAATAAAAGAAAGTCTTTTTTTTCAAATGCTTGTTCTCCTTCGTACTGGCTTGGAAAGATCTAGCCTTGGGATCGGGACAGTCTCCTGAGAGCGTTGGATTCCTACCAGCACGCTTAATTGTTCTGATAGACTGATTTTTCACCTAATAAAATCGACAAGATAAAAGACCGAACCTTTATGGTCATCATCTCTGCATTGAGTAGGTGAATCAGGGGTTTGTTTTTCCTGATCTTGTGTGTTTTTCAGATCCCATCCGCCTTACTCTCCACATCACGATGATGGGCCGGAGGTCCCTTAGGCAACCTTTGGTTGCGCCACTTTCGAGCACTCCGCCCCATTCATCTAGGTTGGTTCGCGAGAGCCCATACCTGCTCTCCGAACCCAAGTTCGACACCGCCCTATTCCCCCTTGACCACCCTTCTACCAGTCCCGCAGTGCCAGAGATGAATATGTCATTCATCACTCTAAAAGCTGAAAAAGATCTTTGTTTCTGAGTAATTACTGCATATATCCATTTATTTTGTATTATTCTCATTCATGCATTTAGAATTAATCTCTGTATGTTAGGATGCATATTTGCATTAAATAAGAAGCCAAATTCACTTGTAAATATCACATGTATATTCACCATATTTTCACTATTTTTATTTATTTTTCACTAACTCAGAATTGAATAAAATCAACTCTATATTGTATATTACTAACACTAATAAAAAATATCAAAAAATACTAACTTGTAAAATTGACCAATAAAATCCTAACCCTAGTTTGAGATTAAGAACCTTAAAACGTGAATATATCTCTCCTACAGTTTCCTATGGACCCCTACCAACTTTTGAATTAATGTACGTTCAATTACCTTCAAAACAAGACCAAATTCAAAAGAATCATAATCTATATGTAAAACTTGGGTTTTGGGCCCCTCATTGTATATTGTACAATTATCCCTGTATTTCATTTATTTATTTTTTTATTTTCTTAATTGTTAATAATCCAAAAAATATATTAAGTTGTAAATATTTATTCATATTTTCTTTGATTTTTATTTTAATTTTTTCATTATTGTAAAATGCCAAATCTTTTTGTAAAAGACAAAAATGTGATATTTTGTACCTATAGGATACCCCCAAAATACTTTTTGTACATATGATTTATTTTGGTTTTGGGTCCTTCATGAATTGTAGATCTCGTCGAGACGAGAAACTTCCATGTTGACCGCTTTTTATTTTGACCTCTTTGTTATTCCTTTTTAAATTTATTTATTTAAGTTTTGATTTTTCTAGGAGTGCCACGTGGCAGCTCCTGAAGATGCCACGTGTCACCCCTTTTATTTTTTTATTTTTTATTTTTCTTCTTTTATTTAATTATTTTATTTTATTTTATATTTTATGTTTTATATTTCTTTTTATTATTTGTTTGTTTATTTTACTTTATTTATTTAATTTTTTATTTTAATTTATTTTAATTTTTACTTTTAAATTTCATTTAATTTTTATTATTTTTTTCTTGCCACGTGGTCGCCTCCTTGTGCACCACATGGCGCCTCCTCCTTCTACCCACTCCTACGTCCTGCCTCCTACGACAGCGCGCGTCCTGTGACCTTCGCCCATCTCCTCCGTCTTTCTTGGTGGTCAGCAACCACCCTTGCTCTCCCCTCTCATCCCACGATTCCTCCTACGCTTGTGCGTCTCATGCTCGATCCTTCAACCACCTCTCTTGCGGTTGCCCCCCCTCTCTTGACTCCTTCCCTCTCTCTTCACTACCCACGCACCTATGCCAGATCCACCTCGCACGACCCACACCCAAGACCCGACCTCCTCCCTCAACCATCTTCTCTGCAACATCCGCGCGACTCAGCCGACCTGCAACAACTAGGGATGAAAACAAATGTGAATAATTCGTATCCGATCAGCCATCGTATTCGTTTTATACATATTTTTACATTCGTATTCGTTTTAAAATGGATGCGAGTATGGATATCACTTTGACATTCACTAATATTCGCATTCGTATTCCTTTATTTGTTTTTGTACATAAGTATAGTAATATATTTATTTATAATTGTTCCTAACATCATTTTATAAATGCATTCACCATTGTTGATATAATTGCTATGAAATTACTATATTTGGTATATCTATTTTATGTGTAAACCATCTTAAACATGTATATTTTAGTTAATCTATTAAAAAATTATTTTATTATTCATATTCGATTCATATCCATTTTACATTCGTATTCATTTTTAAGGATATGGTAACACATTTTCTGCATCCGTCAATATTCGTATCCGCATTCATATTCGTATTTTAAAATGGATAAGGATATGATTATACCTATATTCGTATTTGTATCCAACCGTTTTCATCCCTAGCAATAACACATAAAAAAGACTCCATCACCAACGTCCACGCCCATCCGCCATCTTTGAGAAAAAGGAGGATGAGCTCCAGCCACCCGCTTCGGTGACAGCTAGGAGGGATTCTATCGAGCGATGACTCCCCTTTATAGACAAGATCCAGGAGGTCGCCACCTCCTGATGCTGCTACATCTTTGCCTTAGCCGAGATCTGTGTGTTGTCGCATCGAGCAAAGATCAAAAAAGCTCTGTCGAGCTTCTCAATCCCAAGCAAACTCCGATCACCGGCCAGGTAACATCGCCATTCTCCTTCTTTATTCTCTTCTTTCTTCCCCCTCTATTTGTCTCCTCCTCTTCTTCTCCTTAGATTTCATCACCAACAACCCCTCAGCCTCGCAACCACCTTCATCTCCACATTCATCACTTCTATTCATCGCACAAGAACGGTGTCAACTTCGGTTGTTCCTCTCCATCTTCATCTTCTGCCGATCACTACGACATCCCTAGGGGTACACACCACCACCACACATGTTCACCTTCCACGCCATCACGACTCGGGCTTTGTACGCCACCCAATTTGATCGGACCGATAGCTCTCCTCTGACATCGAGCTCCTCCACCAATCACCTACCGACCTCATGCCACCAGCCGTGCATACCATCCCTTGCCAGCCACCGAGCTCGCCCTCGACAATCAAGCTGCCCTCCATCAACCCTCACATCCAAACGCCCTCGACCTGTAGTTGTCATAGAATCAAGGCCTGCGCCTTGATCCATCAGATCTCATCCAGCCACATCGCCAACTTCTGAGGCTACTTCCAAGCATCTAGGTTTTGCTAACTCGAAGATGTATGTGCATACCACGTGGTGCTTGGTCCATCAAGCCTCAACCAAGACATCTGAAGATTCCCCCTAGCCTATAGTAGCACGTACTCTACACATGGCTCAGGTGAATATTGCACTGGTGCCCTCGTAGTTTCCCAAAATCTCACCCGCGTCCTTTCCCAATTAGGGGCGGGGGGGTTATTTGTGTATCTACCCCTTATGCTTTTGGAAGTTGCATCTACGTCCCCGCTAGCTAGACGACACGTGCACGCACAGGCAAGCCTGGAAAATTTGCACAAAACCCTTGCGGGTTTAGGTAATTAAAGAAGCACATTATTGCGCTATTTTTTTATTTTTTTATTTGTTCTGTGTATTGCATTTATAACCTTGTGTTTGCATATTTGTTTAAGTCTCTTTTTCGCATCACTTTTCAATTCAAAATTGCATGTTGCAAGAACATTAATTCTTGATCTCTTGGATATTTATTTGTATTTTTTTGAGCAATGATTAATTAATTAAAATTATTTTGGTGAATATTGCATATTTACCCAATTCATGGTCTGTAAATCATAGTAAATTAATGGTTGCTCCAAAAAATTATGAAAAATTCAGAAAAGATGCAACAAAATGTGTTTTAATTCATGTCCAGACTTATTCAAATAGATTTTATTTGCCTAAAATAATTTGTAAAGTGATTTCTGTAATTGACTTTAAGTTAAATCCCATACAATATTTTTGCAAAATTTTAAGTCTCCTGGATTGTTCATTTAAGTATTTTATTTGAGATAAATTAGTTTCTGGATAATTTGAGTTAATGGATTTATTGGAAGTTAATTAGTTACAATCACTCTATTTTACTTTAAAAATTACTAAAAATCATATATTCTCAAAAAATTCCAAAAAAATATTATATATTCATTTCATCGTGGTTAACTTTCTATCCAACTTTCACTAAGTTTGCATTCTATTTGCATGAAAAATTTCATAAAAACCCCTAAAAAGTTTGCATTTTTCATTGTTGCATTTTAAACCTGAAAATTCAGAAAAAAAATACATTTTCCATTCATCATTGGATTAGGTTTCTAGGAAAATTCCAATTTCTCTAAATTAGATTAACTTCACATTCAAATTAATTTGGCTAAGTTCCTTGATTCTTTAATAACCCAGTTCAATCGCATTTTTGCATTCGCATTTTTATTGCAAAAAATATAAAAAATACCTCGCTGAAAACCTAGTTCTAGATCGACTATAAATCAACCTAAGGAGACAGTGGCCTCTCTAAGTTTGACCTTGGGCTTGCCTAAGTAAATACAAATTTGACCGCTTGCAGTAATCGATAAAGTTAATTAATTAGCGATTTTAATTGATCTATTAATTATCTAGCTACAACAATTCAACACCATTAACCTAGGGTAATTTATGGGTCTTTCGGATGGTGTCGTTTCTAGGGAGGCACGACTTAGGTTTCATTTTTAGGTTTTTCACCCCCAGGTAGTCTGACCCCATGTTTTTCCTGTAATTATTTCTCTTGTATAGTTCCTCTAAGCTGATCCAATACCTTGCTTGTGTAGTGAATAGCAAACAGAATCCAATCTGTTGTTGCCCCAATATGGCTCCTATAGAAAAATCTGAAGCATCAGTCATGATCTCATAGGGAAGAGACCAATCAGGAGCATGCTGAATCGGTGAGTCGCAAATCTTTTTCTTAAGGAGCTCAAAGGTCTCAGGACACTTCTGATCAACACAGAACTCGATGTCTTTTCCTAAGAGCTCGGTCAGGGGTCGGGCAATCATTGAAAAATCCTGAATAAATCTTCTATAAAATCTGACATGCCCTAGAAATGACCTTACTGACTTAATATTGGTTGGTGGATCAAGTTTCTTGATCACATCCACTTTGGTGGGGTCTAGTCCATTCCCTTCTTGGAGATGACATGCCCCAATACAATACACTCCTTAACCATGAAATGACTTTTTTTCCCAAGAGAGTACCAGATTCACCTCACTATATCTTTGAAGCACTCGGTCCAAGTGCACTAAACAAGAATCAAATGAATCGCCATGGACCGAGAAATCGTCTATGAAGGCCTCTAGGAAATTTCCAACCATTTCAAGAAACACGGCAATCATGCATCTCTGACATGTACCTGAGGCGTTGCACAACCCAAAAGGCATGCGTCTGAATGCGTATGTGCCGAAAGGACATTTAAAAGTGGTCTTTTCCTAGTATTCAGGAGCGATGGCTACTTGATTGTATTCATAGTACCCATCAAGAAAATAGAAGAACTCCTTCCCCACTAATCTCTCCAAAATATGATCAATAAAAGGTATGGGAAAGTGATCTTTCTTGGTCGCGGCATTCAGGCGCATGTAGTCAACACGAACACGCCACGACGTAGGTACTCGTGTCGCAATCTCAACTCCATCCTCATTAGTCACTTTCTGAATTCCCTAATTCTTCGGGACAACATGTAAAGGTGCCATCCATTTGGAGTCAGATATTGGGTAAATAAAACCCGCTCCATACCATTCTCTATTTCTTTCTTAACTACTTCCCAAAGATTTGGATTAAGTCTTCTCTGGAATTCATGGGAAGGTCTTGCGTTATCCTCAACAAAAATATGGTGTGAACAGAGTGAGGGATTTATTCCCATGAGATTTGACACCATCCATCCTATAGCCTTACGGTTCTTCTTTAACACTTCTAACAACATAACTTCATGTTCTACCATCAACCTAGAACTAGTGATGACATGAAACTTGTTCTTTGGACCCGTAAGGAAGGAGTACTTAAGTGTAGGAGGTAATGGCTTCAACTCTGGAAAAGGTGAATCATCAGGTACATCAGGCTAAACTACCACTGGATCTGAATATGTGTTGTGTAGTGGAGATGAATCATCTATAATGTTGTCCATCAACATTGAGGAATAAGGAGTCGGATCACCAAAAAAAGACAGTAATTCGACCAATGCCGCATCCGACTCATCATCTAATTCCCTTCATTATTCCAAAGGAGGAGGAACTGACAAGTACAAAGGGACTTCTAAGTCATCAAGAGAGTAGGGTGATGCATAACTCAAGAACTCTGGAAATGTATCCATAACTGCTCTGTGTAGATTGTCTTCTCCAGATGAGAGAATTTCATTCTATACTATTGGGTTCTGTTCCCAAATCCCAATTGTGTTAATCACATAGCAGTCCACCTCCGAAAGAGAAGAGAAATCTGTGCTGGATTCTGAATCAGGTCACTGCCATTTTGTTTTCTTCATCCATAGTTCTACTTCTCCACCCGGAGAATAGAATTTCATCATACGTGTTTGATAATCAAATGAAGCTCTGGAAATCCTAAGAAATGGCCACCCAAGGATGATATGTGAATCTCTCCAACGATGGGGGATATCCATTTCAAGGACAGTAAAGTCCACTTCGTAGTCTTATCCCTCTATCAAAATAATGACATTCTTGACCTCACTCTTATCCTTCTTCATTGATTTATCGACAAACTGAAGTAAAAGTAATGCTCTAGATTTACGTAAAGGTCCCAACGTCAATTTATCGTATAAGGTAAAAGGTAATAAGTTGATCGAAGAACCATTATCTAGGAGAGTGCATGCAAACGCTATGTCATCAATATGACTCGCAACATAATATGCACCTAAATCCCTCTTCTTCTGTGTCAATTTCTGGTTCTTGAGACAAAATGTTGTGGCAATTGATAAAACATGAGTCTTGATGTAGCTGTTTGATTTCTTCCTGCTAACACTGTTAGGTGTGCATCTCACCTTCAAGTATTTTTGGAATGCAGGATGGTTGGCCACATATTCATCAATTGGCACTTTAATCATGATATTATCTCTACAAAATCGTTCCATTTCAATATCATCTTTCTAAATCTTATTAATGATGTGCTTTCCTGCTGTAAGAGCATGAGGGAGGGATAGGAAAAGAATGATGCGAAGACTCAGAATCATAAATAGAAAATGCTCTTTGTTATTTTAAAGAAACTGAGTGTTTCACAGTTGAATCTTTAACAATTGGTATAGCAACGAAATTATCTATTAAAGGATTGAGAATGCCTACTGAATGAGCATTCTCCTTATCCGAAGGTACAAGGTCCTTTGTAGATTCTGAATCTGATGTGTGCTGCTCCATTCTTGTTCTTCTCCTTGATTTCCTCTTTGAAGATTCTACTCTACAGCGTTCCTTTTGAAGATGCCTAGTGTTATCATCCTCTGAAGTCTCCTTAGGTTGAGCCTCAGAGTCAGTCCTATCCATTTCCTTTGCCCGATCATGTACGACCACGGTCCGCCTGCTCCTGAGAGACATATGATTAACATAATCAAATGGAAAGATCTTGTGCCCAGATTTGAGAGAATCTGAGTTGTATACCTGATCTAACATATGTTGTTGTTGAGGTTTGTTCAGGCTATTGGGATTAGCCTGAATCTAGGCAGGTATGGATGTAGTATGACCACTACGCTTATCATGTAGGAGGGATAAACAATTGAGGTCAACCATCAAACCCTGTGCTTCATTTCGGTAAGGACATAACTCCTCTAAAATCTGATGCTAAAAATCCATGGGACTAGAATATAATTGTTGTGGATGTAAAAAAGAAAAGGAAAGGCGTGAAAACTGACCCTGATGATCATAAGACTGTTGTTGTGGCTGGGTATGATGATGATTATTCAGGCCCTGCTGGTCTGAATGGTATGCCTGATGGCGCCCGTACTGTTGTTGCTGTCTTGGTGCCTGATGAAAGGGATCAATTAAGGGTCGTATTAATCCGCAAGGCGGATCAATAGTCGATGCGGTGACCGCTCAATAAATCCCATTCAGTCAACAATTAACCCATAATAAAATATATGCAATTAAATATAAAAAATGTGGAGTTAAAATTTATTATAACTCTACATGTAAATGTGTATAGGTGTAAGCACAAGTAGAGGTCGAACACTAGGAGGCGAATGGTGGTGTGGTGTAATTGAGTGCACAGTTATTCAATTCGATGATCAGGTCCAATTCTTTATTGTTTTTGTGGGTTTTTAATTTTATATTTTTTTCTAAATTTTATTTATTATTTTTTTAAATTTTTTTATTTTGTATTATATATTTTTTATATATATTTTAATTTATTTAATATATATAAAGAGATATATATATAAGAAGAGAGAGAAATAATATAAAGATATATATTTATATCAATACTCAATATATACATTAGATATAATATTTTTTTGGCTTTTTATATTTTTTATTTTTTTGTTATTTTTCTGAAAATTTATTAATTTTTATGTATTTTTAATTTTAAAAATGTCCCTAATATGGGACTAATTAAATAGCTGAAACTAATTTCGGTTTTAAAAATATAAAATAGGTTCAAAAATTACCCAAATTAATTTTAATAAGTAAATAATATTATATAGATAATTATAAATGAGAAAAATATATTTTTGGGATTTTTTAGGGTTTTTCTATTTTTGTTGGATTTTGGAGCTTTCTGATTTTTTTATTTTTCTTTTTCTTATTTTTAGGGTTTTTCACTTTCTGGGCTCAATATATATATATATCATATATACTTTTTTTTGCAATTTTTCAAAATGTTTTTATATTTTTTGGTTTTTTTATAAATTAGAATGGATCCTTTTTCATTTTTAATAACTAGGTTACAAGCAAAAAATGCAAAATGGACATGTGGCATGTGAGTACACTACATCAAGCATCTAACTTAATTTTTGTGGATTTTAAGGAGCTACATAGGTATTTTTAATAAATAGATAAAAGACATAAAAATAACTAAGCCTGGCAGGGGCATTTTTGCAAATAAATATAACTATAGGGGGCTATGTGCAAAATTACCAATTTTGAACTATTTTACAATACACAAAAATCGCCAAGGTTATAATGCAATTTTCGCGCGCCTCACGTGAGACTGCACGTGAGGTGCGGAAGGACCAAAATGCAATTCAAGAAAAATCAGGGGTCCTTTAGCAAAATTTACATTTTATTTACAACGTGATATTTAATTTATAGAATTAAAAATTAATTACAAAAATACGGGGGTATGGATTTGCAATTTACCCCCTCAGGCGCACGATCTGACGGCTGGGCTTCCTCCACTTGACACGCGTCGCCTCCTCCTCGCCCGATAACGCTTCACCGATGAAGGGCTGCGATTAGATCATTCAGGCTGATCTGACAGTCGATGAAGAGCTCCATCCAACGGATGGCTTCTGATCTGGGCTAGGACTCCAATCGGACGGCTGAGGCGAAGGCTCGAAGAACAGGGAAGAACATCCTCATCCTCGACCTTCGATCCGCTTTTGCGCTCACATCCGACGCTCCCTCAGGCTGTTGATGCTCCAAAAAGATTCCTGGGGCCATGCTCTGTCGACTGGAGTGCTTAGGAGAGCCGGAGGCACACCGGGGCAGTCCAGCGAAGTCGGTGAAGTTCGAGGCTCCCATGTACCTGCAAGATCCTGAAAACGACCCCAACGGGAGTCCTTTGGCCACCCAGCACCTGCAAGTTACATCCACAAGTAAAATGAAGGTCTGGGGCGCTTATTGGTGGTGGAATGAGCGATGGTGGAGCGGGGTGCCGATCTCCGACGAAGAGCGGAGGAAGGAGATCTGATCTCCAGATCTGATGAAGATATGGGTGAGAGAGGGTGCCTAGGGCGTGGGAAAATGAAAGGGTAAGAAGTTGGAGGCAAGAGGGTGGTCGGAAAAGGTCGGGAGCACCGTGAATGAGTTCGCCGGAGCTGAGCTCCGGCGAACTATGGGTGGTCGTTTTACGCTAAACCTAAGGGCCTAAAACTAATTAAATGACAAGAAATAACATGTTAATACAAAATCCTAACTAAAATGAATGAAATGCGCAGCTCGTACATGGTGAAGCACCAAGGAGCAGAGGCCTCGCCGGAGCGGCGGCCTTGGGTGCAACCACCGCCTTCTCCGACCGATTCAGAGCGTTGGAGAGCTCCTCCTGTCACAAGGAACACCGCCGAGACCGAATTCGAGGAAGGGAGACGCGTAATGGCTGACCAAAATTGCGAAGAAGGCCGAGGTGGTTTATTTATGAATAGGTGGCGCATCCTTATTGACCGGGTCGTAGGCGGCGATACACACTATGTACAAAAGAATAAAAGGTTGGGCGTGGATGTACAATGATCGGGGTTCACTTTGTCGGAAGGCGGCGATGGCAGATGATGGACGAGTCGAGCGAGAATATAGGGAGAAGACGGGAAGAAATGACAGGCACGTCACATCAGGCGGCTGGAGGTGCAGTTGACCGAGCGGTCAACGATCACGGGAACTCTATTGGTCCAAGTCAGTGTGACCTTGACTCATTATTTAAACCTAATAAATGAATTTATTAAATTCTATTTATAAAATAAAAAATGTTTATTAATTAATGTATTATTTATTTATGATTTTTATTTATTTTTAAATGAATTTTATTATGAATTTATTTTAATGATGTATTTATAAGTGTATTTACATGTATTTATTTTTATTTTGTATATTTTTATTTTATTATTTTATTTTCTTATTTTATAAATTTATAACTTATGTTTGTTAGTATAAATATATTTTTATTTAACTTTTATGAGTTTACTTATATATTTAAATAAATAAGTATATATATTATGTAGGTATACTTATATTTTATATACATTTTATTGATTTAATGAATTTTATTGGGTTTTATTTCAGATTTGTATTTTAATAAATTATATGTAATATTTACAATATTATAAAAATATAGATGAATAAAGAATAAAATAATGAATTCCCTTTTTATTTCTATACATAAGTCACATAGGTATTTTTGTCTATGTATTTCATAGACTTATTTTATTTTACAAATTCTTTTTGGTTTTATTCTAATTTCAATATGTACATGTATTATATATATTATTTACAAAATTCTAAAAATATAAGTTTGTAAAAATAATAAATAATGAATATATTGAATATTTTAATCAGTAGATTGTACAATGAAGGCCAAAAACCTAATTTCCACAGATGAACTCCAAAAATTATGGAACCAATTTTATTAAATAGTTCTTGAAAAGCTATATACAATTAAAGGTAATTTTGGTTGATTTTGAGTTTTTATTTGCAAGATATGGGTCTGTGAAGTTGAGATTCTGGCTTTTATTTTGTGTATAAAATGTACACTGTGTATTATTTTTGTACAAACTTAATTTTGTATTTTTATTTACATTATTATCTACAACTTTCATGTACAAAATTTCTTTATTTGACGAATAAATGATTAAATACAAATAGGTGTCAAAAATGCATAAATGAATGAATAAATAAATGAGGTATTTATTGTATTATTGGCCCTTATCTCCCCCTACTTTATTCCTTGTCGACCAATTCCATTCTGGACTTGGTCTCAGGGTTCGGGTCATAAAATATTTACAGTATTTTATTCTTTTTTCTTTTCTTCTCTTTACTCTATAATTTTGGCATTAAAAACTTTATTTTATATACAATAAATACAATAAATAGTGAATGCTATTATTGACAAATTGATGTTATTTACATGCATTTGCTGGGGTTTTCTAGGCCAAAATGATAGAATAAAGGTGATGAAATGGAGATTCATCACCCCCCTATACTTGCCTTTGCTAGTCCCTAGCAAATACTTATGCAATAAGTACAAAAGAATAAAGAATAAGAAGAAAAGAAAAAGCAAAAATAAAGAGTTTAAAGAATAAATTGAATTTATTATGATTATTAAACTCATCTGTACAAAATCAAAGTTTGGAGCACAGGTTAGACCTTGGTGTGAAAATATGTGTAGAACCTAGTAGGGAACCAAATTTAAAACACAACAGTCTTCGAGAGCCACAGAACCCGGTTCAAATCAACTCAATAGCCAGGTCAGAACTAGCCTACGTCATACGCAAACTCTTATGACTATGAAGCTGACTTGTACAGTGTAAGTGATAGTGGCTCTCCCCAACTGAAATGACAAAGGAACTGACTTCTCCAGAATGACAACCCAATGATTCCCCAATCCAGCCCTCTACCGTCGAGGAGCGGGGTATTCCCTTTTAAGTTCAAGTGGCATCCAACTCAAGAGGAGGGGGTGAAAAAGAGAATGGACGGTAGCCAGTGTAGCTACCTATCCTGGGATGCAAGACCAGTGTAGTCAAGTCATCCAGCTGCAGGCTCACATGGTATAACTTTGATGCTCAAGCTTGCTTATTTTCTATACAACATATATACATACTCCCGCAGGCACCTTTTATTTTTATTTTCAAGCCTGTCCACTTTTTTTGGAGTTTTTTTTCAAACATGCTATTTAAAGCAGCATTTACATAAGGACTTTTTCCTCTTGAGCCAGGAGGCTATCCCTCTTTTGAAGCTTTATTGCAACCCACACTCTCCTGTCATTCGACTTCATTGAAACTGGATCAGGTTGGGGTGCACTTCCCTCCCTAGACGAGGATGAATGTTTCCACCCGTGTGCGTCTCAGACTGGCAAATCCAACCCCCTCACCACTCCAACTGAGTTGAGCCAAGTGAAAGGTGCAAGTGTCCAAGTTAGGTCACGACCGACAAGAGTCATGCGTGTGTTTCTAAAAGTTCTAGTTAGTCCACTGAGGTGACTTGAACCCAGCTTTGATTTCTCAAAGAATTAAGTCTGAATAGACCTGAAGTACCTTAAACCTAGTTCCCATAAGGTTCCAGTGCAGTTAGGTGTGGTAAGGTCCAACCAAGCTCCAATCTTCGACTTTATTGGACTAGTTCGATCATCAAGCTCAATCAAAGAATATGAATGCTATGCAAATGCTGTTTACAAATATGCAAAGAATAATGCAATTTTTCAAAGAATTTGAAAATAAAGGGAAAAGTTTTACACAAAGAATTTTTTGCAAATAAAAGAATTTTGGCACCGAAAATATGTACAACTATTTACACGGGCGTGCCGCTTTATTTTACAAAACTTAAAGAATTTACAGGTTTTAAAGTGATTTATACAATTGATAAAGTATTTTATGAATTTATGATTTATTTTTATTTTATTATGATGCTTTTATTCCCAAAATTTATTTGGAAATGATTTTCAAACAATTTTGGAAAACTATAGTCCAAAATAATTTTCTAAGCACTTTACAACATGTACACACATTGAAAATAGTTTTTCAAAGGTTTTCAAACAGTATAAATAGATTTTTCACATATTTTTGCAACCATTTTTCAAACCATTTGCAATTCATTTTTCAAACATTTTATTTCACACAAAGAAAATAAACTTACAAACCAAAATGTTTTTACAAAGGTTGAAAACATGTAACAAAAAGTTTTCAAAATAGTTTTCAAAAGATTTTTCATAAAGATTTTCAAACTATTTTTCAAACATTTTGCAAAAAAACATGTTCACTCGATTTATTAATCAGTACATAAAAAAAGAATTTGAGGAATAATCACATCATTTTATTGGATTTTTTAATGAATTTTAAAGAATTATTAGCCATATTATTAAGAGAATATGAAAGTACAAGTTATGGCTAAAGTATATACAGAGTATATACGACCCCCTATACTTAGCTTGAGCTATGTCCTCATAGATTGGAAAAGAGAAAGAGAAGACATAACTCGTACTGAGTATAGAAAAGTCTAACGAATAATCGAACAAAGAAATGAAGGAAATAGAAGTTGACCGTCCCCCCTATACTTAGAATCAAGTAATCCTAAGTATAGCAGACTGTACACAAAGCAGGGGGGGTCAAGGGTGCGCCGAAACATATCAAAGAATTAACAAATCAGGGGTGCACCCCCCCATACTTAGGACAAAGTACGTCCTAAGTACAGAAACTGACACAAAGGGACGACACCTTTTATTCAGATAAAGAAATATGAAAAAGAAAAGAAGAAAAGAAGAAACGATAGATATATACATATAGATGAAAACATCATGGAGAATATAAGCATCTCTCCCCCTATACTTAGGGTGAGATAACCCTAAGTATAAGAAACGACAGGAGTGATGAAAAGGAAACATTGAACAACACGGAGTGTACCCCCCCTATACTTAGGACAAAGTACATCCTAAGTATAGTCACAGAGATATGGCGATATATTTGAGGCACACAAAACATGCGGGAGAAAAAGGAACAGGATATACAACACATATATACAAGTGGTGAAGAACTGGTGAAGTACAGGACAGTATCTGACAAGTGAATACCGTACTTGCGTCATCGTCTCCTTGTGAGAACAGTGTCGCACTCAGACAGTGTAAGACACCTGGATAGGCAATCATGTGGGTGTCGGCTACCGGGGCGAAATAGATCATGAAATAGACACGGGGTGCGGTAGCATGAAGCAGTCAATCGGCTCGTAGGGTCAGCATGAGGAAAGAGAGCCGATACTATAAGACCGGGAGGAAGAAGGAACAGTACAGATTCCTCTGGTCAATTAGAGTCTCAGAAAGATATGGAAAGGTAAGGAACAAGAGATATCGTGGCATTCGGTGGTCATGAGGTTGGAAGATCACAGGAGACATACTGAATACCGCAAGTCATGGCTCAACCCTGCGAGGGTCGTCAAGGTGAGCAGGCTCAAAGGAGCCAGAATTCAGACTAATCATAAGACTTGGTCCACTGATCTGCATATCAGATACACAATCAGAGAAGAGATCAAGTACACAACTTAGAAGACTCGCCTTTGTGCTCCAACAGACAGGAGACACAATTAGAAAGAGACCGAGTACAAAGTTCAGAAGACTCAGCTTTGTGCTCCAACAGATAGGAGACACCAGAAATGAAACTGAGTACCTAGAAAATGATGTACCCTCCCGCAGATACCCCTCGGGGAGTAGTACATGCTAATCGTCGAATAATCAGAAAAAGACTCGACCTTGCGAGGGTCATCAAGGTGAGTGGACGCAAAGGCGTCAGTGATCCATCAGACAGATCATCAGGTACGGTCTCGGTAGGCGACATATCGACTACCCGCAGAAGAGACCGGATAATCTAAAGAATGTGGTAACAGCCGCAGATAAACCTCGGGGAATGCGCTACCAGCTAGGCATGGAAAGAGCAGATATCAAGGGCCCAACCTTACGAGGACCGTCAAGGTGAGCAGACTCAAAGGAGTCTAATCAGATGGGTCCCATGATCCACAGATTGGATATGCAACTCAGGATGGGACCAAAATCATATATATCAGATGACTCGATTCCATGCTCCGCAGATCGGAGACACAGTCAGCAGGGGGAACCGAGCGTACAGAGGGTGTCGCATGCTCCTGCAGATAGTCCTCGGGGAGTAATGCAAACTAGGCAAGGAATAGTCAGAATGTGTCTCTACCTTGCGAGGGTCGTCAAGGAGAGAGAAGGGCTCGAAGGAGCCGGATCCATCAGATGGATCCACATAATGGTCTCAGTAGTCGACAAGTCGGCTACCAACAGAGGAGACCAATCAGATCGGAAATATGTCGTAGTCTCCCGCAGATAACCCTCGGGGAGCTACGAGCTAGTCAAGGAATAATCAGAAAAGATCTCATCCTTGCGAGGGCCGTCAAGGAGAGCGGACTCAAAGGAGTCTGAGCAAGTCAGTCTCATGCCCCAACAGATCGGGTGCATAATCAGAGAGGGAGATCGAGTACACATAACAGACGAATCAGCTTCGTGCTCCAATAGAATGGAGACACAATCAGAAATGAGTGAAGCCGATCATAAAGAAAGTGTCACATACTTCCGCAGATAGTCCTCGAGAAGTGATGTGAGCTATATAGTGAACAATCAGAGTACATCTCGTCCTTGCGAGGGTCGTCAAGGAGAGAGAAGGCTCAAAGGAGCCGGATCCATCAGACGGATCCACAGAAAATGTGGCCTCGGTAGACGGCAGACCGTCTACCAGCAGAAGAGACCAAGAGAGCTAAAATGTGTCATAGCCTCTCGCAGATAACCCTCGGAGAGCTATGAACGAGGCAGTGAGTAATTGGAATATCAAGGCTCATCCTTGCGGGGACCGTCAAGGAGAGCAATCAGACAGTTGGCCTCAGGTACCAACAGATCGGGCACACAATCACAGGGGGGGCCAATCAAGCATATCATCTGACTCGGTTCTGGGTCCCATCATAGTGGCAACCCAAGTAGTGTATGAAACCGCAGTCCTAGAAATTGTCGCATTCTCCCGCAGATAGTCCTCGGGGAGGAATGCGAGCTAGATCAATGAAGGTCATGGGAATGCTGGCTTAAAATCTCAGGTCCTCAAAAGCATTCAATCAATCAATCATCCGAAGGGCATAAGATCATGTGAGGGAGCAAATAATCAGGTCAATCACAATACAGTCCCTTAAGTTACTCTAATCAGCTGAGATGGCACAATAGATAATCAGAAATCCTCAAAGTGCCAGGGTGGATCAGAGAGTCAGAAGATCAAGGATGGGTCAATCAAGAAGATGAGGAAGTTCATGGGGGGTTCAGGGCACCGTCACCATGAAGCATATATCAAGATGGTCAATCCAAAATCCGAATCCAGACGGGCCGAACCGAATGGGTAAATCAATCAATCGGGTCACATGAATTCCTCATCGAAGCATCAAAATGCATCACACCATCAATCCGGTGTGCGAGACCAAAAATTCGTCAATAATGCCTCACACCTATGCTTGGGGCCAAAATCAAATAACCTCAAAAACATGCACGTATCTGATCACAATCCCGTGGCACACTCATCCCAGCATCCTCAATCATTGGCCCGGTTTACACAAATAATCAAGGTAGTCATAAAATCCTCGATGCAGGCCTTATCGATGTGCACAACATTCCCGGGTAAAGGAATGTGTGATATGGGGGACACAAGGTGGATCAGAAGGGTAACACAATGGAGTGGAGAAGCTGATTGAGCTTACGCGCCAATATCACGGGTGGTAGAAGAGTGACACAGAGGGGACGAGGAGGGCGGGCGAGAAGATCGGGACATAGACAAAATTGGGTGTTCCACACAAGGCGAGAATACCGTCAAAATGGTGGTCCAAAGAGCATGCTCTCCTCGAACATGAGAAGATGGGGATGGTACGGTGGATACGAGGAAGATGGTGAAGAAGAGGGAAACGAAGGACTTGGCGAAGAAATGATTGAGCTCCAGCGCCAATATCATGACTCGATGTAGATGAGGAGATATAAGTATAAGAGAGGTAGAGAGACTCAAAGATGAAAAATGCATGACTCACACGGACGGGACTGGCTACTCTAATAATGAATGAAAACTCAATGGACTCCAAATCACAATCAATACACAAGGCAAACCCCTGATTCACCTACTCGACACAGTGAAGACCATCAGGTGACGGTCATTTATCTTTTCATTTTTAGAGTGAGGTGAGAATCACAAAGTTGTACAAACACTTAGGAGGCTTGATGGGATTTGGGCTCTACTCCTTAGTGTGTATGTAAGCAATTTAAAACGCATATAATGAGGGGGTTGCACTCCCCAAGACAAGGAAGTCCATTATGTTTTATTTTAAATCCAATAGAGTTAACAGTCCCAATTTTATTTAGGTTATAACTTTTTTTTGGGTATTTTCAATGCACGTGCCTATCGAGGTTTCAATTTCCATTTAGCATCTTAGGTTGGCAAAAACAGAGGGAGAAGATCGGAAAAGCCATGCAAGTTGGAAATCGAAGATGCATGCTAAGTAAGAAGACTTACAGTGCCTCCAGCTCTCTCCATGCGGGATGCAGAACAGAATTTGAAACCTATGCTATATGCAAATGCAAGCCGAAGAAATCGCCCTAGGATAGTAATTGTTATTATCGTGAAGCACCACAAGTCGATCATAAATCTCCAATACCAGAGTCTGGTCTAGGCTCACCCCTCCTCCTCTCGACACATCGAGTTCAGGAGAAGCGCTTGGCAGGGTGAGCTCGCGGCACGTAGGCTCGAAGATGATGAGGTCGACTGTTTCAAATTTGATCTAGGTCCAAAGCGTACTATAGGTACATGCAAATATGTTAGGGTGTTTGGACCTAATCTACGAGCAAGCAATTTCTAAGCTAGGGCTCATTCACACAAAATAATAAAAACGAAATAAAAAAAGGAAAAAGTGTCAAAACCATCGAGGCCCTCAAGGGAACAATCCCTCGGGCAATGGACCTCGGGAGTCGGAGTGTCTGAGAGTCCTGTATTATTACAATCCAAGTGCCACTCTCTCACTTAAATATACATAATAAAATAAAATGCATAAAAAATATAGTCTGCCTTCAAAAATTCCCCTTCATCTGCCATCGATGCTCTCTCCTGTTGGCTGGTGTAGAAGAGCCAACTCCGCCTCGCTTGGGTGCATTGGTCCTCCTAGGAGGTCCTCCTTCGCTTGGCGGTCCCTCACATCAAAGACAAATAAAGGAGAGGAGTCAGAATAGTCTCAATAATCTCAATAAAAATCAAATAAATAAATGAATACTGGACATGAACAAAGAATTAAATAAATGAATTAAAAACCACACAAAATCTACACAAAATCCGTTGCCTCACCGTCAACAGCACCGTTTGATGAAAGGGATCAATTAAGGGTCGTATTAATCCGCAAGGCGGATCAATAGTCGATGCGGTGACCGCTCAATAAATCTCATTCAGTCAATAATTAATCCCACAATAAAATATATGCAATTAAATATCAAAAATGTGGAGTTAAAATTTTTTATAACTCTACATGTAAATGTGTATAGGTGTAAGCACAAGTAGAGGTCGAAGACTGGGAGGCGAATGGTGGTGTAATTGAGTGCACAGTTATTCAATTCGATGATCATGTCCAATTCTTTATTGTTTTTGTGGGTTTTTAATTTTTATATTTTTTTAAATTTTATTTATTATTTTTTTAAATTTTTTTTATTTTGTATTATATATATTTTTTTTATTTTCTTTTTATATTTCAATTTATTTAATATATATAAAGAGATATATATATATATATAAGAAGAGAGAGAAATAATATAAAGATACATATTTATGTCAATACTCAATATATACATTAGATATAATATTTTTGGCTTTTTATTTTTTTATATTTTTTGTTATTTTTCTGGAATTTTACTAATTTTACGTATTTTTAATTCCAAAAATGTCCCTAATATGGGACTAATTAAATAGCCGAAACTAATTTGGGTTTTAAAAATATAAAAGCGGTTCAAAAATTACCCAAATTAATTTTAATAAGTAAATATTAATATATATATATATATATATATAATTATAAAAGAGAAAAATATATTTTTCGGATTTTTTAGGGTTTTTTTATTTTTCTATTAGATTTTGGAGCTTTCTGATTTTTTTATTTTTCTTTTTCTTATTTTGAGGGTTTTTCACTTTCTGGGCTCAATATATATATCATATATAATTTTTTTGTAATTTTTCAAAATGTTTTTATTTTTTTTGGTATTTTATAAATTAGACAGTACAAAAATGGCTCCTTTTTCATTTTTAATAATTAGGTTACTTGCAAAAAATGCAAAATGGACATGTGGCGTGTAAGTACACTACATCAAGCATCAAACCTAATTTTTGTGGATTTTTAGGAGCTACATAGGTATTTTTAATAAATAGATAAAAGACATAAAAATAACTAAGCCTAGCAGGGGCATTTTTGCAAATAAATATAACTACAGGGGGCTCTATGCAAAATTACCAGAAGAAATAAACATTTATTTAAATTTTTTGAACTATTTTACAATATACAAAAGCTGCCAGGGTTATAATGCAATTTTCACGCGCCTCACGTGAGACTGCACGTGAGGCGTGGAAGGACCAAAATGCAATTCAAGAAAGATCAGGGGTCCTTTAACAAAATTTACATTTTATTTACAACGTGATGTTTAATTTACAGAATTAAAAATTAATTACAAAAATACGGGGGTATGGATTTGCAATTTACCCCCTCAGGCGCGCGATCTGACGGCTGGGCTTCCTCCACTTGACACGCGTCACCTCCTCCTCGCCCGATAACGCTTCGCCGATGAAGGGTTGCGATTAGATCAGCTGGGCTGATCTTACGGTCGATGAAGAGCTCCATCCAACGGTTGGCTTCTGATCTGGGCGAAGGCTCGAAGAACAGGGAAAAACATCCCCGTCCTCGACCTTCGATCCGCTGTTGTGCTCACATCCGACGCTCCCTCGGGCTGCTGATGCTCCAAAAAGCTTCCTGGGGCCATGCTCTTTTGACTGGAGTGCTCAGGAGAGCCGGAGGCACACCAGGGCGGTCCAGCAAAGTCGGTGAAGTTTGAGGCTCCCAGGTACCTGCAAGATCCTGAAATCGACCCCAACAGGGGTCCTCTGGCCTCCCAGCACCTGCAAGGTTACACGCACAAGCAAAACGAAGGTCTGGGGCGCTTATTGGTGGTAGAGTGAGGGATGATGGAGCGGGGCGGTGATCTCCGGCGAAGGGCGGAGGAAGGAGATCTGATCTCCAAATCTGATGAAGATCTGTGTGAGTGAGGGTGCCGAGGGCGTGGGAAAATGAAAGGGTAGGAAGTTGGAGGCGAGAGGGTGGTAGGAAAAGGTCGGGAGCACTGTGAATGAGTTCGTCGGAGCGGAGCTCCGGCGAACTATGGGTGGCCCTTTTACGCTAAACCTAAGGGCCTAAAACTAATTAAACGACAGAAATAACATGCTAATACAAAATCCTAACTAAAATGAATGAAATGCGCAGCTCATACCTGGTGAAGCACCAAGGAGCAGAGGCCTCGTCGGAGCGGCGGCCTTGGGTGCAACCACCGCCTTCTCCGACCGATTCAAAGCGCTTGCGAGCTCCTCCTGTCACAAGGAACACCGCCGGGACCAAATTCATGGAAGGGAGATGCGTAATGGCTGACCAAAATTGCGAAGAAGGCGGAGGTGGTTTATTTTTGAACAGGTGGCGCACCCTTATTGATCGGGTCGTAGGCGGCGATACACGCTATGTACAAAAGAATAAAAGGTTGGGCGTGGATGTACAATGATCGGGGTTCATTTCATTTTGTCAGAAGGCGGTGATGGTAGATGATGGACGAGTCGAGCGGGAATATAGGGAGAAGACAGGCCGAAATGACAGGCGCGTCACATCGGGCGGCTGGAGGTGCAGTTGACCGAGCGGTCAACGATCACTGGAACCCTATTGGTCCAAGTCAGCGCGACCTTGACTCATTATTTAAACCTAATAAATGAATTTATTAATTTCTATTTATAAAATAAAAAATGTTTATTATTTAATGTATTATTTATTTATTTATGAATTTTGTTTATTTTTTTGATGAATTTTATTATGAATTTATTTTAATGATGTATTTATAAGTGTATTTACATGTATTTATTTTTATTTTGTATATTTTTATTTTAATATTTTATTTTCTTATTTTATAAATTTATAACTTATTTTTGTGAGTATAAATATATTTTTATTTACCTTTTATGAGTTTATTTATATATTTAAATAAATAGGTATGTATATTATGTAGGTATACTTATATTTTATATACATTTTATTGATTTAATGAATTTTATTGGGTTTTATTTTGTATTTTTATTTTTAATAAATTATATTTAATATTTAAAATATTATAAAAATATAGATGAATAAAGAATAAAATAATGAATTCCCCTTTTATTTCTATATATAGGTCATATAGGTATTTTTGTCTATGTATTTCATAGACTTATTTTATTTTACAAATTAATTTTGGTTTTATTCTAATTTCAATATGTACATGTATTATATATATTATTTATAAAATTCTAAAAATATAAGTTTGTAAAAATAATAAATAATGAATATATTGAATATTTTAATCAGTAGACTGTACAATGAAGGCCAAAAACCTAACTTCCACAGATGAAATCCAAAAATTATGGAACCAATTTTATTAAATAGCTCTTGAAAAGCTATATACAATTAAAGGTGATTTTGGTTGATTTTGAGTTTTTATTTGCAAGATATGGGTCTGTGAAGTTGAGATTCTAGCTTTTTATTTTGTGTATAAAATGTACACTGTGTATTATTTTTGTACAAACTCAATTTTTTATTTTTATTTACATTATTATCTACAAATTTCATGTACAAAATTTTTATATTTGACGAATAAATGATTAAATACAAAATAGGTGTCAAAAATGCATAAATGAAATGAATAAATAAATGAGGTATTTATTGTATTATTGGCCCTTATCTCCCCCTACTTTATTCCTTGTCGACCAATTCCATTCTGGACTTGGTCTCGGGGATAGGGTCATAAAGTATTTGCAATATTTTATTCCTTTTTCTTTTCTTCTCTTTGTTCTATAATTTTGGCATTAAAAACCTTATTTTATGTACAATAAATACAATAAATAATGAATGCTATTATTGACAAATTGATGCTATTTACATGCATTTGCTGGGGTTTAAGGCCAAAATGATAGAATAAACATGGTGAAATGGAGATTCATCAGTGCCTGATAAGGAACGGCTCCAGATCTATGTGGTACTGAAAGAGGTGTAGGAGTAAATGATGTATTATAGAAAGTTTGGAGATACTGGTATGAGAAACGGTCCCCAGAACTCCCCTATCTAGCAGGATTATGTGTGTACCATACACCATTTACTTCCCACACTTGGGAAGGCTGCTTCACGATTGTTTCCACAAACAGTGACTACTGTTGATAAGAATGGGCCAAATGATGGTCCTCTACCCATGACTGTGGTGGCCCTGACATCTGCTGCTCCTGAATATGATGAACAAGGTAAACTGGAGCAGCAGATGTAGTCACGGTAGGTACCCTCATCTTGGATACCTTCTCAGAAAGCTCTGCAATCTGTTTAGGCAGTTTGGATAAGTTGATGTCCAACTCATTCATATGCCTATCGATCCTCTCAACTAGGATGAGTTTATTTTCTATAAGGCCCATGTCAAAAGGATCCATTGTAGCCTTCATTCCCCTATTGGATTGGACTGGATTGGATTGGGGGTTTCTGACCGAGCTCTACTAGCAGTTTGTGCCCTACTTATTTTGATCATTCGTTCGAACACTTTCCAGACAATGCCTGCACCTCTTGATATATAGCTGCCTCCACAAGCAGCACTAACTAAACCCTGCACCCCAGGGTGTAAACCTCTATATAAAGATTGAACCAAGATGGTAGGCTCTAAATTTGGACGAGGATATTTCTGCAAGATGTCCTTGAATCTCTCCCATGAGTCACATAAAGATTCATTAGGAAGCTGGGAGAAACTCATGATGTGTGAGCACATCAGAATAGTTCTACTCTAGGGTAGAATTTTTTCAGGAAGAGGTCCTTGAACTGCATAAAGGTAGTTACGACTACCCCAGGGTCCTTCATCTGGTAATCTGCCTTATCCTTCAAGGAAAAGGAAGGGCTTTGAGCCTAATGTCATATTGACTAACCCTAGAATGTCTAAGATTATAACAAACCAACTCAAAGTCCCTAAGTAATGCATATGGTTCCTAGTGCGCATTCCCATGAAAATATGGAAGCAAGCTAAGGAACTGTGGCTTCAACTCGTATTTAACTCTGGGTTCGGCTGGGCTCAACCAATTAGTCATCTGAAATCGCCCAGGGTCACATGCCACGTCCATCGGTGCATCTCTACCCAATTGTAATTGACCAGTTGTGCTCGCATAAGTGTTTGATTTTGCTCAGACTCTGCCAACGTAGCTAATATTGCATGCATTGGATCTTCTCGCTCTTCCTCCTCGCCATTACCACTCTGTCTTTTAGGAGTCATCTTGAATGTGTTTTTGCTACCTTCATCAAACAAAGGGTTGGAGTGAGATGTAGAGGAAGAAAACAAAATTAAGTCAAGCTCACCAAGGCAGTGATCTTCCTTACCGAAGAAAGAAGGGAGGTAGGAATTGGTCGGGATATAAACAACCCCAAGGAGAGAATCATGATACTCCTATTCGAAAAGAGGATTATTTTCCAACCGGTATGGCCCAGCTAAAGAAGGAGAAGAAGGAAGCTGGACTGGTGAAGATGTGGTATATGGGCGGTTCAACGACAAGCTCGCAAAATCCGAGCAAATATCTGCCCAATTATCCATCTTCGAGTTTCAAGAGAAAGAATTTTGGAGCATGCTCAAGATACAAAAGAATCTAGTTCTATTGGGCACTTAAATGTGTGGAATTACTCACATAAATCAATCAATACAAACCCTTGTGAATTCACCAACTCAACACTAAAGGCCAAGATGATGGCCTTATTATCTTGTTCATTTTTACTTGGTGATCAAATACAAATATTTACAGAGTTACGAGCTGTTAGGTACCTAAATTTCCATACAAACTGGCCCGATTATTATGACTAGTTGCATCCACTTTCAGCCAGTATGGAAGTCATTCGGACCATAAAAATACGGCTACCCGTTTGCTTAAGGATCGGGCGTTACACGCTGTCCCCTAAAACTTCCATTCTACTAAAGAAATTCGGACCGTTTACCGGCTACCCATAGATCCTCACTGAGAAGCGGCTAATCATTTTATAGAACCAATAGTTCATATGAAAATTCATGGTTTGACTCTACCCGAATGTCATCCCTCTCTCACAGAAAAGTACCTGCAAATAATGAGGGTTTTACTGCCTGAAAAACAAGGTTGCTTTTATCCCAATTTTGTAGTCAACATGCATCAATTCAGTCCCAATTTTAAGAGCCTTGGTTATCGCTTGAATTTTAAGTGACCACAATCATCACATAACATACAGTCCCTTTTCCTTTATCCTTAAGTTGGTTAAAAGCTGAGAGAGAAAATGAAAAACGGAATGCATTCAGAAATCAATGATGTATGCAGTCATTAGAGATACTTACAACGCTTCCCAGCACTCTCCATGTGGATGTAGAATAGAATTTTTAAATATAGATATATGATGCAAGTCGAGAAACCACGCCTAAGCAGTAGTTCTATTAGCGTTGAAGAAATCAATTTATTTCAATAAGTAGAACGTATGCTACGTGCGTCTATGAATCTCCTAAGATTTTTGCAATTTTGAATCTTTTGAGATTTGTGTAGTATGTCCTAAATTATGAAATAGATCAAGCAAGAATGACCTATGATCTTTCTATTTGGCATAAAGCTTGAATCTAAAATGCCACTTAAGTTGAGAACCACTCTCGACATAACCACACAAAAGGAATAAATATAGTTAAAAGGCCTTTGTTTACAAATGTGAAATCTCAATTGAGAACCATTATAAATAGGAAAATTAGTTACAACACAATATAATAAAATTTAATTAAGATAATTAGTCTCTCTACTAAATTAATTGTCTCGTGGGCTCTCGAACAAGTTGCTACAAGCTTCTCGCCTCCACAATCCTTCAGAATATGTTGGCTCCATAGGCCTGTCAAAATAATATAAATCTATTAGGAAATTTTAGAGAGATTGAAACACTTAATTAAAAAAGACATTACCAATAGAAAACAACAACAACGGAAACAAGCTCAAAAATAATTAAGCCCAAAAAATTATTAAATAAATATTCGCTCCTAAAAATAATCACAAATAGTGTCGCGTCCCTGGCAATGGAGCCATCTGATGAAATGATAAATACATGTATTAAAAGAGATCCATTGTAGCAGGGACACTTAGCTTCTCATACAGAACCGAGAAGAATCTTAGTGACGAGTTCTCGACTTTAATTTATATCATGGGAAGTCCAGGGTCGAACACTAAGATGCGGGCAATTTGGAAATTAAATTTAAGTGTCAAATATTTAATATGGCAATTTCTAGGACAAAATAGTGAATGGATGCACAAATCATAACAATATAGATTTTTGACAAATTTTTATGCAAATCTAAATTTGGTGAAGACAATGATGCGCAAATAAAATAGTTAAGACAACCACAATTCTAGGAACATAACAGATAACTTGGATTAATCACAAAAATTCCTTAAACCTATTTAATTAGATATAAGTTTTTAATAGGTAAAAAGTGAGAGTCTCTGAAAGCTTTTAATATGTTTTGTATTTAAAATTCTTCAGAATGTGTATTTGTTTAACCATCAATTGAGGCTCTTAAGGATATAATAATTTTTTATCATCAATAACAAATAATAAGTCATTAAGATTTATCACACATATCAGGTTCAATTAATCATGTGAAATCCATTTTCAAATGCACTTAAGTCAGGTCAAAATAAACACTTAGAGAAAGGAATATTTGAAATGTGATTTTTAGAATAAAAATCTCAATAAAGCATGCTGGAAGATAGAACATAAAAATAGCTTTCAAACATGACCAAAATCACTTTAATTCGATTTATGGATGAAACATTATTCAACAACTAATCCAGGGGCATAAATGTAAGAAAATATCCAAGTTTTAATACAAATCAAGATATATAGGGACTAAAATGCAAATAAAATAACATGTAGGGATCTTAATGTAATTTTCACACAAGCAGGAGGACTTATCTGCAATATTCAAAAATAGGAGGACTGCCTCTACAATTTACCCAATCATGTGCACACTACACGTGACCAAGCTAGGCTCGGAGATGGAGGCTCGGATACATGTGGACACCTCTGATGCTTCGTGCTATGCTCGGACTATGGCTTGACCCACAATCCTGAGGCATGAAACACTGCCTCGGACTAGCGACATGGGTTAATATGGTCTGTTGAATCTTGCCCAATTTGGGGAGATCAACGGTATCTGGATTTCACTTGTTCTTCGGATCCACCGTGCGTGGAGGAGCTAAAGAGGATCTCCGATGAACAGGTACTAGCTCCTCCTTGCTCCTTTGTCACAGCTTAAGGTCTGATGACCTTTACGAAGGCTTCGTGAACTCGAGGATGATCAGAAGATGAAGAGGAAAACCTCGCAATGAATAAATGATACTGCCAGAGAGGATATAGGAGATCGGAGCTCTGCTTCAGTTTTCGACCATTGAAATCCAGTACCCTGAAATGTTGGTGCAAAGACAAGACAAAGCCAACTACAATATATTTGGATGGTTTGCGAGATGAAATGGGGGTTCACGTATAATGGAGGAGAGGAACCCTAGTTGGGTTCTAAGTTATTGATAAGCCTAGAAAGAATCGAGGTGCACACACGCATGAAGAAACAAGGAGATCTACTAGAGAAATATACGTGGATGAATGATTAATGGTGAGGGTAGATTAAGTTTTAGATCTTGGATTGATTAAGGAATACAAGTGTGAGAAATAGAAGAACAACAAAGTAAACTAAGATAAGAAATTTACCAGAAATGGAAGGAAGAAGACGAAGTAATTGAAGTAGAATATAAGCCAAATCACGAAGATTAAACTCCGTAATCATTGCTTGAAGTTCCTGGCCAAAGAACTAAGCTTGAACAACCATGGACTGGGCTGTAACTTGGCGTTAAAACAAGGATCTCGCCGGAGGTGCACCACCGTCATCGCGCTCAATCTCATCCTCGTACTGTCATTAGAGATCGGAGAGGCTAGGATGCAGGTCCAGGAATGGCAGATAGCCGGAGCAAGGTGTGGTAATGATGTATTTGAAGAAGAAGACATGGACGTTTCAAGCCAATTTCGTAATGGTTTCAACCACCACCATCAAATGGATGGTTAGGTTTAGGGTGAGAACAGAGGTTGGCGAGGGTTAGGAAAGAATGGTGAAGGGATTGGTGGTGGTTTCTAGAGAAGTTGTAGGATATGGAGGTCGACATGATTGGGAGAAATTGCGAGGGGATGAAAGATCGCGTCATTTCATCGAAGTGTCTCGACGTTGAAGAGATAGGAGCGTCGTTGGATCTAGGGATCTAATGGTTGTGAGAGAGGCGCGAATGAAATGCTCTGATCTGATCTTGAGATCAGATCGAGCGGTGGAGGAAAATGCGTGAATGAAAGGTCGGGATTCCTCTGATAAAAAAGATCCAACTGCCAGAATTAAAGGTGGACGCTAATGAAGAGCTGGGCCACGTGGCGCAATCTAAAGATGCCACGTGGCCTAATCAGAATTGAAGAATTTAGATAAATCAAAGAATATTAGAAATGAAATAGTTAGGAATTGAATAAAAAAATGGTGAACATGAAAGTTGTAGATATCGATGAGATCTACAACTTTTATACAGAAGTCAGAGAGATCCGAGGTCATCTATACACAGATAAAAATTAAATACTAATAAAAACCATATAAAATAATTTTCTTTTATTTTTCTTTTGCTTATTTTTTTTATTTTTTTTTGTTTTATATTATTTTATTTATATACAATATTACTCTAATTTTTATTAGGAATAAAATACATAAAATATTACACCATAATAGGTAAATATTAATATATGATAATTAGTGTTAATTATTTACAACACGTAAAATAGTAATTAGGGTTAATTACTCAATGAGTCTTGTGATTAACTTAAGTAAGCGAGATAAATATGGTGAATTAAGCTGATAAATTCTGCTGGTAGGAAGGAGGCAGTTGTTGGTAACCCTGAGAATAGTGAGGAAGAGGAGGAAGAGAAGGGTACTACTAGTATTTCGAGGAGTACTGGTGGTGATACTGAGCAGTGGGATGCTGATAATGTTGTTGGATGTATCTGGACTACTGCTGATAGTTATTTTACCTCCAATTGTATCCATGCTACAGAGGTTGTTGCTGGGTCGGGTTGGCTGGAAGTTCCACCTCCTTGTTGCTAGTGAAATAGTTGATTACTGGTTATGACCCTGATGTTTTCCCTGAGGACGGGTCAACTGCTGATGATTGCCCCAAATGACACTCACCTCTTGAATGAGCGGGGGAGGTGGAGAACAAGACTCGATGTCCAAATGCTGATATTCAGGTGGCTGGTAGACAACCATCTAAGTCTACAATTGTGGTAGTTGCTACTCCGGGGCCTGCACACAGAATACATGTTGGAATGGAGGTTAGCTGGTACTCGGCTAAGGGGGTTGTGGCCATGTCTGCTCCTTCTTCTCAGCTACAGATTCAGTAGCTGCGATCACGGAGTTCGAGGCACTGATAGTGTTCACCAGTAGCTCCAGCTGCTTAGTAATGATGTCAAGATTGTCTAGACCCTTCATTCTTTGCTTGATATCGATAATATTCTCTAGGTCCTACGACCTCTTTTCTATTATGTCGACCTTCAACAAGTGGTTCCCAATGATGGTCAGGTCGGAGTTGTCACAACTGTCGACTTCACGGGTATCCTTCATGTTCACGTTCTTGCGGAGAACCTGATGTGGTGGCGGCTGGATCTAGAAGGTATGAGAGGAGGATAACATGACCACTCCTTCATCCATCTCCTCAAAGATCTACCAAACTACATCCTCATCCTTATTAGAGTGAGATCCTCTGTAGGCAACGTCAACCAAACATTGACTTGCTTATGTCAATCCCCCAATGAAGTGTTGGACCAGGCTGGTCCTTGGAATACCATGATGGGGGCACTTCTCGATCAAATCACTAAACCTCTCACAGGTTTCATAGAAGGATTCTTGGTGTCCCTGAGAGATGCTAGCAATCTTCGACCCCATGAGATTGAGATGACCTAGGGGATAGTATTTGTGAAGGAATGATGACTTCAGGTCCTCTCAGGTCATCACCACCTTCCCTAGATGGTTGATCCAGTATAGTGCCTTGCCCTGAAGGTTGAATGGGAAGGTGGACATCTTGACTACGCCCGATGGAATGTTGGGGTAGTGAGTTGTGCTGCAGATGCGGTCGAAATAGTATAAACGGATATACGTATCCCCATTTGAGTTCCCATGGAAGCTAGGGAGGAGAGAAAGAAGCTGCAACTTTAGTTCAAAATATCCACGGATTGGTGGGATTTGGACCCACTCATTGATGCGACCGGCCTCAAGGTTGTATGATTGCTTCAGTGTTGGCTTGGGTTGTACTCTCCCTTCCTCAGCTCCCCCTCCATGGGGTCCATCTACAGAGAAATCATCTCTATCATTGTCATCACCTCCTCCTCAAGGTTTTTCCCTCTCTTTTGATCTCCTCCTCAGATCATTCACCATGTCTTGAAAAATGACCTGAGCTAGAGCTTGGACAGCTAGATGCTACTGAATGGTCTGGATGGAGGCCAATAGCCGACTGTTGACTTCATTCCGATTGGGCCCGGTGCCCTACTTTGTTTCTGGTTGTGTAATCTGCTATTGGGGTCCCTTTCCTCTTCCTGTTGGATCCATTTCCGATGTTATCTATGAATTTCTCAGACTCAAGATTAGGGTCAAGATCTGCAACGGGAAATACACCCCGATCAGTATATATGTAAGCACTAGATGGAGAGAATAATTCATAACTAGTGTCAATTCTGAATCTTATTAGGGATGGAGAAGAGTAAGAGTGAAATCAATCTCCATCCAAAAATGACAGAACTCAGGAAGAGAGTTTTCCCATTCGGGGTGAGGAAGAAGAAGCGGGGAATCTGAAGGTGGTTCACGGAGTCTGAACCACATACTTGGGAATCGCCTCAAATTATTGGAGATGTCAGAGTCGAGGAGTCGATGTGGGTGCCAGCAGAGTCCTGACTAAGTCGTCATGGAGTCATCATCTCAAGACAAGAGGGAAGATCGAGTCGGAAGAAGCATACAATGATGAACGAGAAACAAAAGGAATGTAAAACATTAGAAGGCTCACGATGAGAGGGCGTTAAAGAGGAAGTAAGAAAAGAAATATATCAAAAATGTACAAGTGCATGGGGCTTTTATCTTTGATCCTAAACTAATAAAACAAACACCAAACAAAATGGATTCATCAACTCAACCCGATGTGAAGACGTAAGAGTTCGGTTATTTTTATCTTTTCAGTTTTATGGTTATTGATCGAGGCAAGAAGTTTTCACGAGTCCCTAAATGGATAGCCCTATAAGAGAGCGTGTATTGCCAACATGAGTCTCCTCGTACTTGTTCCTCCTTTGTATCTTGTTATTTTTGCTCTTTAAGATCCTCAACCTCGTGTCTGGGTGTCTACTCGGCCAAAGAAAAGAGAGAAGAAGCCGATAATGGTGAACCCAAATACTTGACCAAGCTCACAATGGAATCACCAGCGGGCATGCAAGGTCCTACTCGAACACGAGACGATGAGACATACACACCCATGAGGGTGTGACCTAAGCTCAGTACTTTAGACCAAGTCAGTGTTTCAAATTGTCATTGACAAGGCCCTACTTATCCACGTATGATAGGAGCACCAATACTTCATCGATCCCTTGTGATTGTTGAGGCAACCACAGATCGAGTTTTGGGCTCTATTCCATCGTGCCTCACTCTGCCTGGAAGGTACCTGAATACAATGTGGGCTTTATGAACCCCAAATAATGATGTTTGGTATGAAATTTATTTAGGTCAAAGTGAGATTAACAGTCCCTTTTTTATTTTTGGATTTTTCACTTTTTTGAGTATTTTTCAATGACAAACGCCAAAGGGTGTATATGCCAAAGCAATGTAATGCAAAGCAATGCAATGCAATGCAATGCAATGGAGATTATCATCTCGCTCTGATAATGAGTTTTTTGGATTTTATTTTGTTTGCCTTAAGTGCTTAAAATTAGAGGGAGATGACGGCAAAGTAATGCGAGGAGACACTAAGATGAAAATTTCACCTTAGTTCTTAAATGATGAATGCTTAGTTAGAAGACTTATAATGTGAAAGATCTATAAATTACTCTATGTTAATGGTGTCGAATTGTTGTAATCAGGCAATTAATAGATCAAACAAAAACTACTAGTTAATTAATTTTATCGATTAATGCAGGCAGTCAAATTGTATTTACTTGGGCAAGCCCAAGGTCGAACTCAAAGAGGCCACTATCTCCTTAGGTAGATTTATAGTCGATCAGAACTAGGTTTTCAAAGAGGCATTTTTTATATTTTTTATGGAATAAAAATGTGAATGCAAAAATATGATCGAACTAGGTTATTAAGGAATCAAGCAACTTAGTCAAATTAATTTGAATGTTAAATTAATCCAATTTAGCCAAATTGGAATTTTCATAGAAACCTAATCCAATGATGAATGCAAAACATTTTTTTGGAATTTTCGAGTTTAAAATGAAATAATAAAAATGCAAACTTTTTTGGGATTTTTATGCAATTTTTAGTGCAAACAAAATGCAAACTTAATGAAAATTGAGAAGAAAGTTAACCATGATGAAATGAGTCTATACTATTTTTTTGGATTTTTTAGAATATATGATTTTTAGTAATTTTTTAAGTGAAATAGAGTGATTGTGACTAACTTCCAATAAATCCACGAACTCAAATTATCCAGAAATGAATTTATCTCAAATATACACTTCAATGAACAATCTAGGAGACTTGAAATTTCACAAAAATATTGTATGTGGATTTAACTAAAAATCAATTATAGAAATCACTCTACAATTTATTTTAGGCATAAGACACATCCCTTTGAATGAAATTCAAATAAAACTAAAACACATTTTGACACATCATTTCTGAATTTTTCATAATTTTTAGAGCAACCATTAATTTACTGTGAATTTCTGACCAAAATAATTTTAATTAATTAACCATTGTTCATGAAATTACAAATAAATATCCAAGAGATCAAGAATTATATGTTCTGCACCATGCAATTTTTGAGTTGAAATTTGAAGTGAAAAAGAGACTTAAACAAATATGCAAACACATGGTTCTAATTGCAAATATAGAGAACAAATAAAAGAATAGTGTAATAATACGCTTCTTTAATTACCTAAACCGTAAGGCATTTTATGCAAATTTTCTGAGCTTGTACATAACGTCTGGCTAGCAGGGACGTGGATGCATCTTCCAGAAGCTTAAGGGGTGGATACGCAAATACCCCCTAAATGGAAAGGGCAGGAGCATAATTTTGGGAAATTGCAGGGGTACTAGAGCAATATTTACCTGACCTATCTGCTAGGCATGTGCTCTTGTAGGCTAGGGAGAAGCTTTGGATGTCTTGGATGAGGCTTGGTGGACCAAGCACCACGCAGCATGCGCATACAGCTTCGATTCAACCGAACATAAATGCTTGGAAGTAACCTCGGAAGTTGGTAATGCGGCTAGATGAGAACTGCTAGATCAAGGCATGGGCCTTGATCCTATGACAATTGTAGGTCGATGGTGTCTGGCTATGAGGGTTGAAGGAGGATGGATTGGTTGTCGAGGGTGAGCTCAGTGGCTGGTGACGTATGGCATGCACTATTGGTGGTGTGACGTCGACAGGCGATCGGTAGAGGAGCTCGATGTCGGAGGCGAACCGTCAGTTGGACTGATGTGGGTGGTGTGCATATCTCGAGGCACGACGATGTGGAAAGTGAATATGTGTGTGGTGGTGGTGTAACCCTAGGGACGTTGAAGTGATCGACAGAAGATGAAGATGGAAAGGCGCAATCGAAGGTGGCACCACTCTTGTGCGACGAACGGAGGTGACAAATGCGGAGATAAAGGTTGTTGTGAGGCTGAGGGGTTGTTGGCAATAAAATCAAAGGAGGAGAAGAATAGAGGGGGGATGAAAGAAGAGAAGGAAGAAGGAGAATGGTGATGTTACCTAGACGGTGGTCGGAGTTTGCTTGGGATTGAAAAGCTCGACAAAGCTTCTCTGATCTTCGCTCGAGGCGGCACCATGCCGAGCTCGACTGCGGCAGAGATGCAGCATCGACAAGAGGTGGCGATCTCTTAGATCTCACCTGCAAAGTGGAGTCATCGCTCGACACAATCCTTCCTAGTTGTCATCGAAGATGGTGGCTGGAGCTTGTCCTCCTTTTTCTCGAAGATGGTGGATGGGTGTGGACGTCGACAATGGAGTCTTTTTTATGGGTTGTTGCAGGTGGGCCGACTCGCACAAATGTTGTGGAGAAGATGGTTGAGGGAGGAGGTCGTGTCTTGGGTGTGGGTCGTACGAGGTGGATCAAGCATAGATGTGTGGGTGGTAAAGAGAGAGCGAAGGAGTGGAGAGAGGGGGGTCAACTGTGAGAGAGGTGGTTGCGGGATCGAGTGTGAGACACGCAACCATTGGAGAAGTCACGGGATGAGAGGGGAGAACGATGGCAGTTGTTGATCGTCGGGAAAGACGGAGGAGATGGGTGATGGCTGCGGGACGCATGCTGCCGCATGAGGTAGGGCGTAGGAACGGGTAGAAGGAGGAGGCGCCAAACGGTGTGTAGGGAGGCAGCCAAGTGGAAAGAAAAATATTAAAAATTAAATTAAAAATTAAAAGTAAATTAAAATAAATAAAGTAAAATAAATAAATATAAATAATAAATAAAATAAATAAATAATAAAAATGAATAATATATATATATAAATATTTAATTAAATAAAAAGAAAAATATATAAAATAAAGGGGGATGACACGTGGCAGCTTTAGGAGCTGCCACGTGTTACACCCAGAGAAAGCAAAAATTAAATGCAAAAAAAGTCAAAAGGAAATAACAAAAGAGATCAAAACAAAAAGTGGTCAACATGAAAGTTGCTCATCTCGACGAGATCTACAACTTTCATAAAGGACCCTAAACCAAATAAATCATTTGAATAAAAAGTATTTTTTGAGGTATTCTATAGGTATAAAACACCACATTTTTTGTCTTTTGCAATTTTTTTAGCATTTTAAAATAAGATAAAATCAAAAAAATATGAAATAACTATTTATAACTTAATATATTTTTTTAGATTTTAATAATTATGAAAATAAAAAGATAAAATAAATGAAATATAGGGACATAAGTACAATATACAATGCGGGATCCAAAACCCAAGTTTGGCATACAGACTACAATACTTTTGAATTTGGTATTGCTTTGAAGGTAATTGAACATACATTAATTCAAAAGTGAGTAGGGGTCCATAGGAGATTGTATGAGAGAGATATTCATGTTTTAAGGTTCTTACTCTCAAGCTAGGGTTGGGGTTTTATTGGTCAATTTTACAAGTTAGTATTTTTTTGATATTTTTTATATATTAAGGCTGGTAATATATACACTATAGAGTTGATTTTATTCAATTCTAAATTAGTGAAAAATAAATAAAAATGGTTAAAATATGGTGAATATACAGATGATATTTAAACGTGAATTTGGATTCTTATTTAATGCAAATATGCATGCTAAAATGTAGAGATTAATTCTAAATGCATGAATGAGAATAATGTAAAATAAATGGAGATATGCAGGTAATTACTCGGGAACAAAGCTATATTTTCAACTTTTAGACTGATGAATTATATATTTGTCAACCCCCTATACTTAAACCTTGCTCGTCCCCGAGAAACTAAAATGAAATGCTAAAGTGAACTGATTTTGGGTTCCATATCAAGGTCATTAATAAAAGTTGAAAATAGAGTGTGACTAGACCTTTGGATTATTAATGGGGTGGAACCTTATTGGGAATTGAATTTAAGACCTAACAACCTTTAAGTTCCACAAGTCTCTTTTCAGGTTCCCTCAACAGTCATGTCAGAACAAATCTTCAAACACAAATTCTGATGACTCTGAATCTTACTTGTACTGTGTAAGTGAAATATAGCTCTCCACATCATAAATAGAAAATAAACAACCTCCTCTAACATGGTAACCCTAATTCTCCGGTCTAGCAACTCTTTCCACGAGGAGCGGGGTATTCCCTTCTGAGTTCAAGTGCAATCAGCTCAAGAAGTGGGGGTAGAGAAGAGAATGGATTGTGACCAGTGTAGTCACATATCTGTGGAGCTTGACCAGTGTAGCCATGTCTCCATCTGCAAGCTTCCTTAGTATGAGACTTTGAAGAAAATTCCATGCTTATTCACATTTTTCTCCGACGGGATTTTTTAACTTCTTTCTTTAAAAAATTTTTGCCCATCTAACTTTTTTTGGAGATTTTTTCCCTTTTTTATATATACAAAAGTCCATCATATACATAAGGAGTTTTTCTTCTTGAGCTATAGTAGATTATCCCTCTTTTGAAGCTTTATTGCAACCTACAGCATCATGTTGTTAGACATCGATTCCACTAGAAAAGGTTGAGATGAACTACCTTCCCTAGAGGAGGACGGATGTTCCCACCCGTGTGCTACTCCAAGTCAAAGGATCCTGCCCCCTCATTACAAAATCAATGAAGAGCTACGTGCATGGTGCTTGTCCAAGTTAGGTCATTGTCTAAAAGAATCGTGCATGTGCATGAAATATTCTACTTAGACCAATCAAGATGACATGTGAACATAATCTTGTGGACTCAAAGAATTAAGTCGCTCGATCCGAAAAGTCTTAACTCTAGTTCCTATAAGGTTCCTCTAAAATAAGGTAGATTAAGGTCTAATCAAATCAATCCTCGACTTATATTCATAAATTGGTTCAGAACCCACTAACTTTCCACTTTGCATATGCAAGATATTGAAATGAAATGCAGATGAAATGCAATGTATATGAATGAAGTGCAAGACATTTTTTTATGAATACGAGGATCATATGCAGAGTAAATAAGAAGACCTTTTTTTTCAAAGGTTTTTTTGGTATACCTCCTATTTTACAATAAATTTTACAAAAGTATTCATTTACAAAAAATTTACAAAAGTATACACATTATATGGATTTTACAGCTTGTATTTAATATACATATTTTTTTACCAATTTTACCCATCCCGTTATTAGTGCGCAATATATACAAAAATACGTGAAATTACGAGCTATGGGTAAAGTATATATGTAATATATACGCGCCCCCTATACTTAGCATGTGCTATGTCTTCAGAGCATAATAAGCGAGGAAAAGACATAGCTCGTACTAAGTGTAGGAGAGTAAAAATAACAGAAATTATAGAAATTGACCTGCCCCCTATACTTAGGCTCTGGTTAGCCTAAGTGTAGAAGAAGAGCGAAAATGGGGCGGATGAGGTCAAGAGGAGAAATGGAGTATATACACATGGTGGGCATCGGTCCCCCCCTATACTTAGGCTCTGGTCAGCCTAAGTCTATTACTGCAGTAAGTGTGATAACCATGAGATCTAGAGAATATACAAAGAGAGAAAATGAATATACAAGCAAGAGTAGGGGTTCCCCCTATACTTAGGCTTGGAATATCCTAAGTATGGAGTTAGTATCTACAGAAGAAGGAACCTAAGCTCTAAAAGAATAAATCAGATATACAAGAGTGAGTAAATCTTCTGAGCTATTGAATCTATATGTTGCATCTTCATGAAGAGTAATATGATGCATCTGATCTGTGCTCATTCCGCTTGAAGTTGATGACCTCGACTTGGACTAACCGCTCCTTAGAATCTACAAAGTGCTTCAACAGTTTCCATTAACCACATGGGATTGTGCACCATCTGTGAGATCAGTTATCTCTACACTTCCATTCCCGTATACTTTCTTAACAACAAAGGGACCCGACCACTTAGATTTGAGCTTCCTGTGGAACATCTTCAATATGGCATTAAACAACCATACCTTGTTACCAGGGATGAAGTCTTTGCACCTAATGTGTTGATCATGCCATCTCTTCACTTTGTCCTTATAAATCAAACTATTATCATATGCCTATTTCGGATTTCCACGAGCTCGTTCAAGTACAAGTCACAACAAAGCTTCCCTAGGTGACAAATCCAATTAATCTGTTTATTTGCCCCTTCAGATTTGTGAATCAGCTCAACGGGTAAATGTCATGGCTTGCCATAGATCACTCTAAATGGTAAACTGTCCAAAGGTGTCTTATAGGCTGTCCTGTAGGCCCACAGGACTTGGTCCAAGAGATGGGACCAGTTCTTCCTATCAGAATGAATCAAATTCTACAAAATACTCTTCACCTCTCTGTTCGAAATCTCCGCCATGCCATTGGACTGTGGGTGTTAAGGACTAGTAACTATGTGTTCAACTCCATAGTTCTTAGCTAAAGAGCTCACATCTCAGTTCACAAAGTGGCTACCCCCATCAGAAATCCGAACTTTTGGTACCCCGAACCTGGCAATAATATGGTCTCACAAACTTACATACAATCTTGTTGTCTGCAGTTCGGGTGGCAATAGCCTCCACCCACCTAGACAAATAACCAATCGCTAACATGATGTACTCATGTCCTTGGCTGTTGGGAAAGGGACCCATCAAATCTATGCCCCATGAATCAAAAACATCACAAATGATCACACGTTGCATGGGCATAACATCTCTCTGTGTAACTGTCCCTCTCATCCTTTGACAAATCGGGCACGATCATACAAAATCAATATCATCTCTAAATAGGGACGGCCAGTAGAATCCGTATTGGAGTACCTTGTGAGCAATTCTCTTCCCAGAATGGTGTCCTCTAGCCTCAAGAGAATGAAAATATGTGAGGACACTCTGGTATTCCGTCTGAGGAATACACCTTCTCCAAATGCAATCCGACCCTTCAAAGAAAAGGAACAAATTATCCATGTAGTATCTCCTCAAATTGGACTTAGTCAGTCAATGCTACTCCTAGTCAAACCTTGGAGAACTTGCTTGGAGACAAGAAAGTACACCATGTTGGCATACCACAGGAGTGAGTCAATAGCATAAATTGACTCGTCTAGGAAGGTCTCTATAATATGCTCAAAATAAGGAGAATCCTTAAGCTCAATTCGGGAAAGGTGATCAACCACAACATTCTTCACTCCAGGTTTATTTTTTATCACCAAATCAAACTCTTGGAGGAGAAAATTCCACCTAAGAAGGCACACCTTCACGTCCTTCTTTTCCATTAGGTACCTAATAGATGTGTGATCAGTGTAGATTGTCACCTTAGAGCCCAAAATATATGACATGAACTTTTCGAGGGCATATACTATAATGAGCGTTTCCTTTTTAGTCACGGTGTAGTTCTTCGGTGTAGAGGCTAATACTTTGCTCATGTAGTGGATCGCAAATAGGATCCCCTCTCACCGTTGTCCTAACATGCCTCCTATAGCAAAATCTGAAGCATCAGTCACGATCTCAAAGGGGAGAGACCAGTCACGAGCTAGTAGGATAGGTGAGGAAATATCTTCATCTTCAAGAGCTCAACGGCCTCTAGACACCTATGATATACAACGAACTCTGTGTCTTTTCCTAAGAGCTTAGTCAATGGGCGGACAATCATTGAAAATCCTAATAGAATCTCCTGTAGAATCCAACATGCTCTAGAAACGACCTCACTGACTTCACATTGGTAGGTGGAATGAGTTTCTTGATCACCTTCACCTTGGCAGGGTCAACGTCCATTCCCCTTTTTGGAGATGACATGCCCCAACATGATACCCTCCGTCACCATAAAGTGACTCTTCTCGCAGGAGAGTACCATATTCACCTCCCTACATTGCTTGAGTACTTGGTCCAAGTGCGCTAAAATGTATCAAAGGAATCACCATACATCGAGAAGTCATCCATGAACACATTCAGGAAATCTCCCACCATCTCGACAAATATGACGATCATTCACCACTGAAAAGTGCATGGGGCATTGCATAGCCCAAATGGCATGCGCCTGAACACATAAGTACCAAATGGACATGTGAATGTGGTTTTTTCATGGTCTTTAGGGGCTATAGCTACCTGGTTGTAGCCTAAGTACCCATCAAGAAAACAGAAGAATGCTTTCCCTACAAGTCTCTCCAAGATATGATCAATGAATGGCAAGCGAAAGTGGTCTTTCTTGTTCATGGCATTCAAGTGTCTGTAGTCGACATAGACATGCCACGATGTGGGTACTCATGCTGCGATCTCTTCCCCCTCCTCGTTGGTGACCATTTGAATTCCCGACTTCTTCAGGACAACATGAAGTGGGGCCACCCACTTGTAGTTAGAAACATGGTATATAAACCCAACTTTGAGCCATTTCTCAATCTCATTCTTCACTACTTCTCGTAGATTGGGGTTAAGTCTCCTATGGAACTCACGGAAAGGTCTCACATTATCCTCGGTAAAAATGTGGTGAGCGAGGTTGATCCCCACGAGATATGATATTGTCCAGCCTATTGCTTTGCGGTTCCTCTCTATGACCTCTAACAACCTAGACTCATGTTTTGAAATCAAGTCAAAGCTAATGATAATAGGATATCTCTCTTTGATTCTCGCAAGAAAGGCGTACTTTAGTGTAGGAGGCAGTGATTTCAACTCTGGCAATATGGTGTCATCAAGCAAATCTGGCGGAACTAAATCTGAATCTGGCTACATGTTGCATGAATATGGGCTCAACTGTGTAGTACTCGCCACCAACTTAGAAGTATCGGGAGTTGGATCGCCAAAGAGACGTGGTAATTCAACCAAAGTTTCGCTCGACTCATCATCTATGTCCCATGATTGTTCCAAAGGGGATGGAATGGACAGATCCTGATGGATCTCTATGTCATCAAGGGAATAGGTAGATGCATCTCTTACAAAATCAGGCAACACCTGGCAAACTGCATCATGCACTATGTCCTTTCCATATGAAAGGGTCTCGCTCTGTCCTGAAGGAACTTGTGTCCAAATCCCAACAGTGCTAATCATTCTGCAACTTGCCTTTGAAGATGAGTACCATGTGATACTCTCTAATGAATATGAGATTAATCATTCTAAAATCCAATTATTAATCCCCAAGCTTAAACAATTCAATAAAAATCACTAATAATTCCTTAATCTTAACTTGTATTATATTGTATATATTCCATGTATAATTAACCTACAAATACCACTAAAAGCTAACTCTAATATTACAATATTTTATTACTAACATTTCTTCTTTATTTTCTAAAAACCCATAGAAATTAGAGTAAATATTGTCTATTCTTATCTTGGCTTTTAAAAGAAATTAAAAACACAAAAAATCTCGAAGCCTTAAAAATAATGTTTTTATCTCTTAAAAATGCTCCCAAAATTCATCTTTGTATAAATGACCTATTTTGACTTTTGTCCAACATGAAACTTGTAGATCTCATCGAGATCTACAACTTTCATATTTTGACTTTTTTCCTAATTTTGCTTCATTTTTTATTGAATTTTTCTCTATTTTTGGATTTTCGAATTTTCTGGAGCGACCATGTGGAGCCCTCTGCACCGCCCATGTGGCCACCACCTCTCTTGCCACCAGACACCCTCTTGTGGCCATCGTATCAATTTCCCCCGCCTCCACCTGTGCCGCCCATTCCTCTTCGCTCACGGCCATTTGATCCTCTCCTCCAGATCACATCTCTGCCGCTACTTCGCTCCTAAACCTCAACCACAGATTTCCTCTTGATCCAATGCTAACCACACTCCATGTCACCCACACTACCCCATCGTTGGATAAGATCATCAGATCTCATCTTAGCTGTTCACATGCGCCCTCCTCTCCGCCACTTGATGAGATTAAGGGATCTGATCTAGACCCCTCATCCGCACCCTTGCCTAGACCATTAGATCGAGAGATCCGATGGTTATTCGTTGGCTTCCTCCTCAACGCCTCCCCCTTCCCCGTCCGTTACACCTCCCAACACCCCTCCCCCTTTCTATTTTAACTCTGCCATCACGTCACCTCCCCATGACCTAACCGCCCCCGTACGAAGCCCTATCTTCCCCCATCCATACATACCTCACCATCCACCCCCTCTATTACTCCCAGACCTCAATACAACCATTGCAAAACCCTCCGACACCTTTCCTATAACCTCCATCACCTGCTATAAACTCTCCTCCTCCACCACACTTCCAGTTCATCCACCATACAAGGGGCTACGACCTAGCTTCATCCACCCTCTGGTGACAATGGAGGGTGGCAATGTCGAGGCAACAATGGCAACAAGCCCCTGGTGTGATCCATGTCCCTTCGGCCATGCAGCGGCTACCCTAGGCATCGTTGAGCACCCCGTCGTGGCTGCGCGGGTCATGCGATGACCGAAGAGGCACTCGCCGCTCAACGCAAGCCCCAGCTCCGCCCAACAATCCACTCCGATCTGGTAACCTTCTTCCACTCATGTTTCTCTTAATTATCTTGCTTTTCACACACCATCTCCCATTCAGTTAAAACACCCATTAGCTTCACCACACTATCTGCATCCTCGCGCTACCCGTCGCCATCTTCTTCCTTCTCCAAAACCCCCTCCTTGATTTGACCCATCTCCTCTTCGGCTAGCTGGATATGGATCCCAGGCCCTCCACCTTCTCCGCCACGCACAGGGCCTCACTCACTTCACTTTACTTCATGCACGCACCACACACTGCTTTTACTACGCTAACCTTGCAGGGATCTTCAATGAACGGATCTGCACCGCCTCACCAATCTCTAGATATGCCATCAATGATGCTTCATCGGAGGCCATCTCCAGTTACCCTAGCGACTTCGCCTCTGGTCAGCCACCCTCGTCAGGTGGCCGTGGTGCTTCGGGCACCTTCCACGAGCATGGAGGAACTAGGAAAAGCTCGGGCAGACTCGCCTGAGCTCCAACCACGCCACCGCTCCTCCAGCGGAGACGAAGAGCAGGTGTCGTTGGATGGTGCCTCTCGGCGGCTATCCAATGGCCTTGATGGATCCATGTAGCACCTGCTGAGCCTGCATCCCCACGGCCCCGAGCCAAGCACCGAGCCAAGAACCGAAGCTTCAGGAGAAGCCACATAGCCTGAACCTGAGCCACTTCCTGAGCCTGGCCCCTCACGTATCGTGCATGTGATGGGTTAGGATATTTGCAGAAACCATCCCAAGGTTTTCAAAATTACATCCAAGTCCAGGCGCGTGTGCATCACGTGCGCGCGTGGACATTTTGCAAAAGGACCCTACCATTTTGTCATATTTACATAAGGCCACCTGCGCGTAAAGGGTTATTTACATAAGGGCCCCGCCAATTTTGTCAAATTGCAAATATGTACCTCTGGGGGCCTTTTTTTGATTATTTATCTTTTATCTCCTTGTATTTTTATTACATTTATGCCCCTACAGTGTTTCTTTCATATCTTTAGCATATTAAGTCCAAATTGAGTGATTTCAGTTTCATTTTTATGCTCTCTTCATTATCTTTCTAATGGAATATTTAACTTCTTAATTTAGGACTAATTTAAATATGATGAATTTTGATGTTATATAGTGTCTCTTGCTCGATAAATCCTTGTCATTAATAAATACTTGGTCTTGATTTTCACGCTCGATTTGAATATGAAATTAAATCATAATTTATGCTCATTGCTTCGATATTCTATACTATAGGGCATACTTGTAAATATACTTTTGCATGCTTGTCCTTGCATTTATTCATGCATTGTGTCATGCATCATCTTATAAAAATCAAATAAACAAATTGCATGCATCATTCCTTGCATTATTTGACCTTCATTTTATTGTGCATTTGCATGAAGACCTGAGATAAGAAAGTAATCACTCATTAATTAATAGAGACACAATCTGATAAATAGATGAAGAGAATTGTGTCCCTGAGTTTGACCTTGGTATACTCACCAAGTAAAATAATTTCCACATATTCAAAAATGTGGTCTTTGTTGAACCATTTTAACCACCTATAATACGGTAAAAGACGATAATTAAAGTGGTGAAAATGATGATCATCACTCTCTGAATTGGGTCGCTATCATTTTGTCTGCTTAATCTCAAGGTTAACCTCTCCGCCTGGAGAATGGAACTTCATCATTCATGTACCATAGTTGAAAGTTGCGCCTGCGGTCCTAAGGAAGGGCCGCCCGAGAATGATATGAGATTATCTCCAATGATTGGGGGTGTCCATATCTAAGACTATGAAGTCAACCTAATAGTTTTGCCCCTCAATTGAGATAACAACGTTCTTCACTTCTCCCTTAGGTCTCTTAACTAAACGATATGTGAACTGGAGTAAAGCTTTATATTTGCGTAGAGGTCCTAACTCCAATTTCTGCTATGATGTAAAGGGAAGTAAGTTGATTAAAGAACCTTTATCTAAGAGAGTGCGTGCAAATTCAATGTCATCGATACGACTCTCCACGTAGTGAGCACCCATGTCTCTCTTTTTCCTTGGTAGTTGTTGATCCTTGAGACCATAGGTTGTGGCTACTGACAAGACATGAGTCTTCACATATTGGTTTGGTTTCTTCCTGCCAACCAAGTAGATGTGCATCTCACCTTAAGGCATTTCTAGAATGCGGGATGATTAGACACATACTCATCAAATGTCACCTTAATTGGGATATTCTCTTTACATAACATAGCACCTTAACTATGATATTCTCTTTACAAAATTATGCTATATCAGGGTCATCTTTATGAATCTTTTTGTTGCGCTTTCTTATCTTAAGAGAACGGGGGAAAGAGATTGAAGTAAGGGAAACAGAAGATGAAGAATCTGAATCATGAACTAAAATATCATTCTTTGCATTAACGAAAACTGAATTCTTCATACATGAATTTTTGTGATCCAGCATGGGATCAAAATCAAAACTATCTACTATAGGTTGTGGAAAAGAAGCTGTAATGGTATCTTCCACAACCGGAGGTGCAAGGTCCTACATAGAATCTGAGATTCTCCATGTTGTTGATGTTGCAATCATACTCTCCTTCTCTTCTCGGCTCCTTGAGAAAAGATCCTCGGATGGTGCTGATGGGGCCCCTAACTATGAAGCCTCTCCTCCTCGTCCTCTGAAGACTCCTTAGGTAAAGCTCCAGAGAGGCCCCTCCTCGTGTCCCTCGCCCGATCAAGTACGGACATGGTCCTTCCACTCCTGATTGACATATGATTAGCCTCGTCATATGAAAGAATCTCATGTTCATATCTAAGAGATTGTGAATAGTATACCTGACCAAGGTGCTGCTGAGAACCAGATCGGTTCAAGCTATTGGGGTTAGCCTGAACTTGGGTTGGGATTGAGGTAGAGGGTGCAGACTGCTCGTCTCGCCATCTAGACAGGTGGTTGACATCCACCCTTAAGTCGTGAATCTCATTTTAGTAGGAACAAAGTGTGTCGAGTATCTGCTGAAACTATGAGTCCATGGGATCAGATGAAGAAGGAAGTGGAGGAAAGATTGAGAAGAAGAACAGGAAGACTGGCCCTGCTGGCCAAAGTACTGTCTCTGTTGTTGCTGGTGCTGGGGTACATGTTGAAACTACAGGCCATGTTGGCCCGCCTGGTACTATCGTTGTCGGCATACTGCTGGTACTATTATCGTTGTTGTTGCTGCTGGGGTGGCTGAAATCTAGATCTCTACTATGAAGGAGGTGGTGCAGAGGTGAATGTGGTGTTGTGAAAGGTTGTGGGAGCTAGAAAGCCTGTCGGTCCCCCGTACTTCCCTATTTGGCAAGGTACTGAGTATACCATACTCCATTCATCTCCCAAACTAGTGGAGGTTCCTCCTGAACTATCTTTGTAGGTGGAGGTTGCTGCTGGAAAGAATGGGTGTAGGGTTGATCCTGCTCCCACGACTAGTGTTGCCTTGACACTAGCTGCTCCAGAACATGATGAACTCGGTATACGAGAGCAACAGGTGAAGTCACGAAATGTATCTTTATCTTAGATACATTCTCAGTCAACTCCTCCATCTGTATGGGAATCTTGGAGATGCTCTTGTCTAAGTCATCAATCCTTTGGTAGATCCTCTCCACTACTGCAAGCTTGTCCGTAAGGAGTCCCATGCTAAAGATCACATCCTGAGAGAGATCGACTACAAATAACTTTCCCCCTCCAGATGAGAGTGAACTGGGAGACTGTGTGTATGCTTTGTTGGTGGTTGATGAGTGGCTAGTCTCAGCCATCTGCTCGAATACCCTCCAGACGGTATCTGCTCCACGTGACGTGTAGCTTCCTCCAAAGGCAGTGCTCACTAAACCGTGCATATCAAGGTTGAGATCAATGAAGAATGATTGGACAAAGATTTTGTCATCTAGACCATGACAAGGACATTCTGTAAGATGTCCTTATACCTTTCCCAAGCATCACAGAAGGTTTCATGGGGTAGCTGGGAAAAGCTAGTGATGTGTGTCCTCGTCGTGTTAGTCCTACTCATGGGGTAGAACTTCTTCAGAAAATGGTCCTTGAACTGGGCATAGGTAGTTAATGTGACTCCAAGGTTTTTTACCCAGTAGTCAGCTTTTCCACCCAAGGCAAATGGAAGGGTTGTGGGCCTAATATAATCCTAGCTAACCTTAGTATATCTAAGGTTAACACACATGAGCTCAAAGTCCCTTAGGAATACCCATGTCTCCTTAGAAGCATTCCTGTCGAAGTATGGCAGCAAGTTCAAAAATTGCAACTTCAACTCAAAATCAACTTCAGGTTCGATGAAACTCAAATAATTCTGATTTCTGTATTGTCTGGGTTCTAAGCCACATCCATTAGTGGTTTAACCCCAACATTGAGTTGTCATAACTGAGCTAGAAATAAGGCATGTTGCTACGCAGATTCAGCTAATCTGACTAGTATTATCCCCATGGGGTCCTCAGGGTGTTCTTCCTATTCATCTTTCTTCTTTGGAGGCATGTTACTTGAATCTTGTTGGAGACCTGGATTAACGATATGATCTTGATTAGAACACGATTCTGGAATCAAGATAGTCTCACCGAGGAAAAGGTCTTCCTCGGTGAGGTGGGAGGAGAGAAAGGGAATGGTTTGTGAGTGGCCATCTTGAGAGTGAGTGATCCTAGACTCAAGAGGGTCATGAGTCCAGGTTGGTCCAGGTTGTGAATGGACCTTTGAAGATGTACTCCTTGGAGGGTTCAACGAGAGATTCATAAAGTCTGAATAAATATCCCCCCAATTAGTCATCTTCGATGTCAAAAAGAACCGTTTAGAACACGATATTCAATGAGGCGCTAGTTCTACAATGCACTTGAATGTGCAGAGAGTACTCACACAATACAAACACAATGCAAATCCCTTTTGAAATTTCAGCAACTTCACACTTGAGGGTCTTAGAGATTTAACTGAATTATCTTATCATTTTTAGGTTATGATAAAAAGTCTTTAATACATTACTCACATGTAGGGATGAAAACCAATGTGCATATATTCGTATCTGATTCGCTATCGTATTCATTTTATACATATTTTGACATTCGTATTCATATTTGTTTTAAAATGGATGCGGATATGGATATCACTTTCACATTCGATAATATTCACATTCATATTTGTATATTCATTTTGTATATAAATATAGTAATAAATTGCTTATAGCTATGCAGATAACAAAATTTTATGATTGCATTCACTATTCTTGATATAAGTGCTATGAAATTACTACATACATATATATATATATATTTTGTAAACCATCCTAAATATGTATATTTTAGTTGATCTATTAAATATTTTGTTATTACTCGTATCCGATTCATATTCATTTTACATTCGTATTCGTTTAGGATATGGTAACACATTTTTCACATCCATCAATATTTGTATCCGCATTCATATTCGTATTTTAAAATGGATAAGGATATGATTATACCTATATTCATATCCGTATCCAATTGTTTTCATCCCTACTCGCAGGTGTAGTCACCTAAGGTGGTTCATTTTCAAGCTGGCGGAATACACCAACTTAAAACAAGACTACTTCTTCTACGGGACAGAGGCAAGTGCTTGCAGTAATAACAAGACCCTAAGAGTGAGTCCAAACGCTTAGGGCACAAGTCTAGAGATTTTGGCTCTAATCCTTAGAGGGTATGTCCTTACCCACTCTTGTCTGGAGGTAAGTACCTGCAAGCCAGATGAGGGCTTTGTGCACCCATAAAACAAGGTTCTTTTTATTCCAATTTTATTTAATCAATCTGCTCAATTCAGTCCCAATTTTAGAGTTTGGTTGTCACTTGAAAATTAATGTGAGCACAACAAAGAACGTCTACGGTTTAGTCCCAATTTCCTTTTAATCCTAAGTTGTAAAACAAGGGAGGAATCAGATATCGGCATGCAAACGAGAAACGATGATGCATGCTCAAAAGAAGATGTACTTACAACGGCTCCCAACACTCATAATGTGTTATGCAAACTAGATTTTTTAATTTCCATTATATCCATGCAGATCAAGAAAACAACACCCAAACAATTATACTACTAGCAGGGAAGGAATAAATATCAATTTGGCTAAGCAGTACGTGTTTATGTGCATCTCATTATGAATCTTATAAGATGGTGAATCTTTTAAGATGTATGGCCTAAACTACGAAGGGTACATAAAAATTTAAAATTACACTACCATGTGCTTATCTTAATTTGACCACTCAAGTCGAGCCCCATCTTCATCATAGAGTGAAACAGGTCTTGACATACCACAAGATAAAGTATAAGTCTAAGTACACACGTGAGATCCCAAATGAAATCCGTCGGAAATATGCAGTTACCTAATTTATTAAAAATAATTTACAAAAATAAAATAAATACAGAAAATACATTCCTAAGGACTCTACACTCTCTCACGACTCGACTCGATCTTAATTTTCGATGTGTTCCTTCAGTCATCTTAATTCCCAAAAAAAGCCAGCCTCCAATACTCTGGAGTTGCTCGACCACCTAAGCAGCTGCTCCGTCATGTTGGGTCCCTCGTATAAAAATAAGATGATGGTCAAAGAGACAGACACAAAATGAAATAAAATAAAGCAAATAAAATAAATTAAAAAATACAGGAAAATAAAAGACTAATAAAGAAATGCTTGCAGTAGTTTGGGCTTTAGAGAAGTTTAGGTCTTTGTTTTTAGGCTCAAAAGTGACAGAATATACCGATCATTCAGCCATTAGGTATATCATGGAAAAGAAGGGTGCGAAGGCGTATATTCTTAGGTGGATATTGCTACTCTAGGAATTTGATTTGGAAATTAAGGATAAACCTGAAGTTAAGAATGTAGTGGCTGATTATGTTTCGAGAAGTGAAATAAAGGATTCCCCTGATACTGAGCCTATTCGAGAGACCTTTCCAGATGAGTCTATTTGTGTTGTTGACTCACTTCCATGATATGAAAACATGGTTAACTTCCTTATCTCCAACAAGTTCCCCAATGGTTGAACTAGGAGCAGTATAGACCGACTCAAGTCAGATTCAAGGAAATATCTATGAGAGGATCCATTCCTTTTCTTTGAAGGATCGGGTTGTATCTGGAGAAGGTGTATTCCTTAGGAGGAACATTGAGTGTCCTCATGTATTATCATTCATTTGAAGCTGGAGGACACCATTTCGGAAAAATAACTGCTCACAAGGTGTTACAATATGGTTTCTTTTGGCTTATCTTGTTTAGAGATGCTGCAGATTTTGTACGGTTGTGTCTTGTTTGCCAAAGGATGGGAGGGACTATTGGTTCTAGAGATGAGATGCCTATGCAGACTGTGATCTTTTGTGATATTTTTGATGCTTGGGGCATAGATTTCATTGGTCCTTTCCCTAATAGCCAAGGTTTTGAGTATATCTTGTTAGCAGTTTATTACTTGTCCAGATCGGTGGAGGTTTTCCAACCCGAGTCGCGGATGGTAGGACTGTTTGTAAGTTTATTAAGGATCATATTATTTCATGGTTTGAGGTACCTAAAGTTTTGATATCTGATGGAGGTAGCCATTTTGTGAATGGAATGATGAAATCTTTATCAAATGACTTTGTATTTGGGCATAAAATAACTAGTCCTTATCACCCTTAATCAAACGACATGGCAGAGGTTTCAAATAGGGAGGTAAAAAGTATTATTCAAAAGTTAGTCCGTCCAGAAAGGAAGAACTGGTCTCAGTTGTTGGACAAGTTCTGTGAGCTTACAGAACGCTTATAAAACACCTCTTAGCACTTCGCCTTTCCAGATGATTTATGACACAAATCTGAATGGGTAATTAAGAAGATACACTGGAGCTATCATTTAGGGAAGTTATGGAGAGACCTCAATTTAAATGAACTAGTGGAAATCAGTAACTGAGCATATGACAATAGAATGATCTATAAGGACAAAGTTAAGAAGTGGCATGATGCACATATTAGATGCAAGAACTATTCCTGGACAAAAGGTATGGATGTTTCATGCAAAGTTAAGGATTTTCCACGGGAAACTAAAGTCAAAGTGGACAGGTCCTTATATTGTAAGGAAAGTGCATGAGAATTGTAGTGTAGAGATTTCACAGCTTTCAGAGAATGCATCTTTCTTTCTGGTTAATGGACAGTTACTTAAGCATTTTGAATCCAAGGAAAGCTTAACTCTCGTAGAGCTGATTAACTTCATGCCTATTGAGTCAATTTAAGTTTTATTAGGTAAGGCATGATTGCCATGACAGATTCATATCAGAAGATTCATTCCTAGAAAATTCATACTCTTTTAAATTCCATTAACTTCTTATTCATTATCCCACCTACAATTAGGCTTCTCTCAGCCTAAGTATAGGGGGGATTTATCTTCACTTCTTCATGTGCTCTGGTTTCTCCTATGTATTTATCTTTATATCTTTACTTAGGTCTTCAAGAACCTAAGTATAGGGGGGAACCGTTCTTGTATATTCATTGTGACTCATTCTTACATTTGTCTTATTCTCGACTTAGCTCTTGGAGATTGTTTTATGCTTAGTTGAGCTACAGCTTCATATCACTGTGTTATAAGTACATAGCAAAAGCTAAGTATAGGGGGGTCTACCATATATATTACATATATACTCTAGCCATAGCTCATATTTATAAAATTTCCAAACTCTTGGGGTTATGGGTATCGTATTACATATTTTTAAACTGAGTTTTGTATAAAATATTTTGAAATAATTTTGAAGACTATATACATACTTGACATGGTTTTCAAGTGTTTTACATGGTTTGCAAAAATACGAATTGACAATGTTTTGAAAAATATTTGTAAAATGTTTTGAAAACATATATCTATGTGACTTTATTTGCAAAAAGTTTTCAAAATTCTTTTCATAACTAAGGGTGTAAATGAGACTAACTAACTCTATTCAAAATCCAATAAAATTTAGACAATAAAACTTTTTGTGTCCCTTCAGTATCGTTTTGAATTTTAAGTTCTCAAAGGTCGCGACGGTTCATCGAATCATTTCTTCTTTTTTCCTTTATAAGGTTATCTTGCATTAGAGTCTTTCAGAGTTATACATGGAAGAAAGTATGGATTTTAATTCTATATATTGGAAGATCAAGTAGATAAAGAGCTCACTTAAAAGAGTGATGCCGACCGAGGAGGTTGATTTATTGAAAGAAGAATTAGATATGGAATTACCTTTAGTATTTCTTGAGGATGTCCAGTCTGTGGATTCTCACCCATCTTGTAAGTGGGTTACCCTTCTATGTCTAGTTTTTCTCTTATAAGGAAAAAGCCAAAATTCTTTTGCAGGATTTAAAGGCTTGATTCGTCTCCCCGTGATTATGAAAAATATTGAGGCTTCCCATATAGATATCGATATCACTTTTGATGAAGAATGGCATCATTCTAGAAGGTTGAAATTTCAAGTTGATGAAGATCTTTTGTACTCAAATTCTAAAGTGTTCTCCATTAGGAATAAGTAATTAAAACATAAGCGACCCGTGATTTTAAGCCTCGAAGATCCAATCTTTATTTTTAATGAACTGAAGTTTGTAGTTTTGTGTTGGGTATCTTAGTATGTTCTTTGTATTGTTCCTCTGTGATGTTCTGTCAAAGATACCCAGTATGTTATCTTTGTCTTAATAAATTTAATAATTCCTTAATTCTTTTATAAAAATAACTAACTAGCTAACTTATTAATTGGTGTCTTTCCCTGACATTTTCACTATACACTCAAGGCTTGAGATGATCTTTAACACTTGGTTTAAGGAGTTCCTAGACTTAGAGTTATCATTTATTAATCATTAGGGTCTTAGACTTAAAAATTCACCATCTCCTAGTGTTGAGTGATGAATCCACATTTCATCATCTTTATTCTATCATTTTGGCCTCAAAAACCTTGACAAATGCATGAAAATACCCTTAATTCATACATTTTAGCATCCATGCATGTGTGTATAAATAGTGTATAAAATATAGTTTTTTAAAGCCAAAATTATAGAATAAAGAAAAGAAAAGAAAAATAATAAAATATTGTAAATATTTTATGACCCGAAACCCCAAACACCTAGGCATCTCGATGAATAGGTCGACAAGGAATAAAGTAGGGGGAGATAAGGGCCACAATACCAATAAAATTCCCTTTCATTTTATTCATTCTTTATTCATTTTGGGACCTATTTTTGGTTTCACTTTGTATACCTCAAATAAAGAAACATTGTACATGAAAGTTGTAGATAATTAAATATAGAAAAATACAAAACTGATTTCACTTAAAAATAATGTACAGATAGAAAGATATGATCTGAATAAAAATCCAAAATACCAACTTCCCACACCTGTATCTCTAAAATAAAAGCTCGAAACGCATCAAAATCACCTTTAATTATATATAATTTTAAATAATCTATTTAATGAAGTGGTCTCGCATTTTGCGGAGCTACGGTTTGAAAGTTGAGTTTTGGAACCATATTGTATACTTGTATAGATTAAAATATTCAATTTATTCTTTATTCATTATTTTTATAATTTCATATTTTTATAATTTTGTAAATATTATTTGTAATATATATGTGCATTAAAATCAGAATAAAAACCTAAAGGAAATTCAAAAATAAAATATATGTATAAAATACATAGGTATAATACCTGTACATATACTTATAGAATTACTACTTATATTTTATTAAGTGTACAAAGAACATCAGAAAAATCAAATAAAAATATATTTAAGTGTATAATAATATTTTATAAATTTATAAAATAATAAACAAAATAAATAAAACTAAATATATAAAATAAAAATAAAATATTAAAATATATAGAAGAATATACCAATATAGGACATAAAAGGTAACTTGTAATTCTATACCTCATAAAAATAAATAAAAAAATCGCTATAAAATTCTTTATAAAATAAGGAACATTTTTTATTTTATAACCTAAAATAAATAAAATCATTTACTATGTTATTTTGAATTTACGAATAATTTTCGCTTGGATTTTCCTGGTTGGTCCACGTGGACCGATCAGGTGCGGTCAATTGTTGATCTCGGTCTACTCCCTGACCGAGGCCTGCCAACCTTCTGACAACTTGATTTCGGCCCGATTTTGCCCATTTTTCGAGCCAAATCCCTTCATCTTCTCCCGTCGCCTTCTTCTTGACTTCTTCTCTCTGTACATCTGTGATTCTCGTCGTGCCTTCAGATTTCTCCATATCTCCATCATTAGTGCGTGGTCTCGCCCGCAAGTCACGCAACCATCTCTCTACTTAACGGACCCGTCACCTTCGAGCTCAATTTTGAACCCCATTGGATCTGTTTTCTCCCCACCTAGCATGCTTTAGAGCAAGAGGAAGGTGACAGCTTCCATCTCCAGCCTTCAGGCAGGTCGAGGAAGGGCCTAAGCGGTCTCCACCATCTCTGCCGACCACCGACGTCGAGGTCCCCTTCCTCTGGTTCCAACCATCGAGGTACCCTCTCTCCCTTCTTCCTTTTACTCTTTTCTTAGTCCATGTAGTCATAGGATTCGATTAGACCACATAGATCCCCTTGCCGATCGCTATTTCTCCCTCCACGATCGCCTCGCTGGAGTGCACCTCCGGCCGAGTTTCCCGTTCACTGCTCTGCCAACCACAGCACCTCAGCGGGGTCCAGGCAGTTTTCCCTGGACCCTTTCACTCGTTTTTGCAGGTCAACGCGTAAGATTCGCACCTGAAGCGCATTTTGGAGCGCTCGTTGGAGATACATGGACCCATTTCCTCCGCCACCCTCCTGGCGTTGCACTGAAGCTTCTCCGATGACGTTGATCTCTCAAGCACCTAGATCGACCTCTCAGGAGCACGCCCGGCCTTCTTGCACGCTTCCAGACCGTCGGAGACCTGAGATCCAGCTCGGGGGAGTTCGCCCCGCCGGCGTTCTTCCATGTTCTTCCTCCTCGCTTCTCCGTCGTCCGATCACGTCGCTGCTCCAGATTGCACCTCGGCCATCAGATCTTGGCCAGCTTCAGCCGTCGATCGTCTTCTCCAAATATGATCTCAGCCGTTCATCTTCGAATCGGCATCGCGCGTCCTTGAGCTGCCACGTGGATAAGTGGCAACGTCTCCGCCGTTCGATCCAGTAGCTGTGGGTATTTTGCACCTTTGACCCTGGCCATTTTGTGATTTATTTTTAGTCCTTAAACTTTCAGGCGTACTTTAAATATTTTTGTAATATTTGCATTTAGCCCCCTACACTTATTATATTTGCACTTAGGTCCAGTCCACGTCACCTCATGTGACCCGTGCCCGTGGGGTGGTGGGTATTTTGCAAGGACCCCCTGAGGTTTGTTTTTTTTAGTTCAGTCCAGAAACTTTTTATTTAAGTTGTAATATTTTGGTAAAATTGCATGTTAGCCCCTGGAGCTTTGTGATATTGTAGAAAAACCCATGCCAGGTCACGTGCCCAATGCGCGTAAGTTTGGCAATTTTGCAGGAAACCCCCTACGGGTTTGGGTATTTATATTTGGTCTTGTAACTTTGTTTATTAGTTGAATATTTTGTGAAAAATTGCACTTTGGCCCCTGTGTTTCTGGATATTTACATTTCTACCCCTACCAGTAGTATAGTTTCTTTTTGTTTCCTCTATTTATTTTATGCATCTAAAAAATCCTAAAAATCACCAAAAAAATTATCACAAGTTCATGTTGCATTGTAGTTTCACACCATATTTTTAGTTTGCATTTTTGTTGCATTTTAATATTTATAAAAAATAAAAAAAAAAGTATTTTTGTTACTGTTTGCATTAGAAAATACAAAAAATATTAAAACCCCCTGAAAAATTCTAAAAATATATATATATTTTATGTATTTTAGTGTGTTTTAATTTCTATCTAAAAATCATTAAAAAAATTCAAAATAAAATCTATAAAAATTATAAAACCCCAAAAATTTTCATAAAAATATTAAAATTTCCAGAAAAATCCTAAAAATATAATCTTTATCTCAAAATTTTCCTTATTTTATTATCATTTATTTAAAATTAATTTTGAGAATTTTTGTTACTATTTGATATTTTATTTCTCCATATTGGTATCAGCTTTTTATTTTAGTCCCTGTTTTCAGTATTTTTTTCTTTAAAAATACTAAAAAATTAGGAAAAATATAAAAAAATCACAAAAATATTAGAAAATTATAAAACACACAAAAAAATTTTTATTTTATGAAGTTTGCTTATTTTTACCTATTTTTATAAATACTTTATCCCTCTCTTACTTTGTATATATATTCTATTTAAAGAATAAAGTATAAAATATAAAACATAAAACATAAAATCTGAAAATTTAAAAGCAAAATACAAAAATTATAAAATCAAAAATTAAATAAAAAAATTAAAAATTAAAAACCCACCAAAAATAGCACTTGTAGGTGTTTGATCACTTTCACTTTTTTTAGCACTATTGCCTTGTCTATCCTGATTGCTCCCTGAGTTCGACACTCTACACATACTTGCACCTATACACACTTATTGTAGAGTTATAATAAATTTTAACTCCGCATTGCTTTTCATTGTTTGATTCTTGTTGTGGGTTAATTGTTTGGTAATTCGAGTTTCGTGAGTGGTCGCTCAGCGACACTGTAGTCCCGCCTTGTGTGGACTAGTTTAACCCTCGTAAAATCCGAATTATCAAATGACATCGTTGACGGGGAGCAACAACGTTTAGATTGAGATTCATTATTGATTGTGATTATTTGCCTATTTTTGAGCTCTACTCATTTGATATTATTGCTTGACTTGTCTAATCACCCTCTCTTTGTACTTTGTGCGAGGTACCGTGGATCGAGGGAGGCGCTATATCCAAGGGGAATGTGCACCCACGTGAAGGCGGAGTGTGACTTTCCTAGCATTAAGGGAGATTTGGAGGATCTGAGGAGACAGTCGCCATCTTGAGCATTTTTGTTTATTTGTTCATTTGTGTAATTTGAAGTGAGAGAGAGACTTTAAATTGTAATAACTTGGACTCTCCAAGACACTCGGGCCTAATTTTCGAGGGATTGTTCCTTTGGGGGCCTCTTCTTCTTTCACGATTTTATCGCTGATTTTCTTTTCTTCGCTTTTCTTTTATTTTGATTCACGTGGATTTTGGCCCCTAGACTTAGGATTTTGTTGTGACTGTGATGTAATTGATTAGGACCACACACCTAATATTTTGCTTGTGCCTATAGATCGTAAGAGGATCTAGTTAATAACTCACAAAAATCTATCTTGGTCACCTGAGGAGTCACGTGTCGCTAGAGGCCGTATACAGCACTGGCAGGATCCGTTGTGGCGGACACTGATCGGCATCAGAGACCGGACTCCGAGTCCTCTTGTTGACCATTTAGCTACCATTCTTCTTGTGTAGAAATTCTTTTCTAAGGCCGATTTCTTCTTGCATCATATAGGTAGTATAATTTTTGTCTTTATTTTATGCGTGGATCACCCTGCATGTAGAGTGCTGGAGCAAGGTACACATTTCTATCTATGCATGCATCATTGTGTTTGATCGCGCATCGGCTTTTTCGACTTCCTCCCCCATTATATTGGTCTTAAAATAACTAGGAGATCGAAAATTTCGTTAGGCGTTGTCTTTATTTCAGAAAAATACTAAAAAGTGAAAATCATAAAATTGGGACTGTTAATGCAAACTTGACCTTAAAACTCATCCCACCAAAAATTTTGTGTTGGGGAGAGTAACCCCCTCCTTGTTTGATTTATCTGCTGCGAGAGAGTGACCTGACACTAGGATAGAGCCACGCCTAAAATTCTGGTTTACTACTGATCGTGGTTAGTCATTCTCCAATGAGGAGATCTACGGTAACTGGTAAAGTGGACCGCAGCGTCCTTAGCAGAGTGATTTAGTAGGAACAACCGGGTTACGGTCCGTAATTCATACTAGTTGGGAAAGATCTAACGTGGATTGGGACAGTCGGCTAGGAAATTAGGGTTCCTAACAGCTCGCTCTAACGCTTTGATAGATTGACTGATCACCTAATAAAATTTGACAAGATAACAGACCGAACCTTCACAGTCATCAGCTCAAGAGTTACGTAGGTGAACAGGGGGTTTGTTTTTCACATCTTGTTTGCATTCCAGATCTCATCCGCCCTTTTCCAAGATCAAAATGATGGGAAGGAGATCCCTTAGGCCACGTCTGGTGGAACCGCTATCAAGCACTCCCCCCTATTCATCTAGGTCGGCTTCGGGGAGTCCAGACCCACTCTCCGAGCCTGAGTTCATGTCCACCATGTTCCCCCTCGACCACCCTTCTTCTTCTATCAGTCCAGTGGTGTCAGAACTTAGTGCAGAACAGATTTCATAGCATTTGATAGCACCTGAGATGGATTCTTTTGACTTTGCAGAAACCCAAGAAATGGAAGGCAGAGAGGAACACCCAGATGAGCAGAGACCACCTCCATACATATATGATCAAGCTGCCATCAACAATTCACTATTAGCCTCCCTAGAAACCCTGTAAAGACAGATCAGAGACCATGGATTGTTCATGGGTGAAATTATGAGGGAGATGCATGAAGGACGAGAAGAACGACGTGAGGGCGGTGATGTACCAGATGCAGCAAGCGAAGGAGAAGAACCGAACCAGGAGAGGCCAGCCCCGAGGACCATGAGGTAGTTGCACAACCCTGATGCAACCCTCACGCACCGATGGATCCGACTCCCTCCCATCTATGGAGACTTCGAGCTTCGCCCACATACCATTCAACTACTGCCCAAGTTTCACGGGTTGGCCACTAAAGAACCTCACCTCCATCTGCAAGAATTTGAAATGATATGCAGTACAATCCATGACAGGTTTGTGATTGAGGACACCATCAAAATAATAGCCTTCCCGTTCTTCTTGGTTGATAGAGCCGCTTATTGGCTGAAATATTTGGGGAGGTACATCGACACTTGGGAGCAACTCCGGAAAGAGTACTTGAACAAGTACTATCCACTCGATCGGACAAATGCAGCAAGAGCAATGATCAGCAATTTCACAATGGTCCCCAACGAACAATTCCATGAAGTGTGGGATCGCTTTAGAGAGCTCATAGACCGATGTCCACACCATGAGATATCACGGCCCAATATTGTCCAAAGTTTCTTGTGTGGGTTGACATCAGAGCTGCAGGGGCTGGTAAACGCCTCTTGTGGGGGATCTTATTTCTCCAAGGATGCAGAAGCGGTCTAGGCTATCTATGAACAGATGGCAGAAAATTCTACAGTGATGTCCCAGGGTCGAATCTACACAAACACTAAGGTCCTGCCACAAGCTTCTTCTTATCACCGCATTGCCAGGATCGATGCAGGGAACCATACTTCGTCAACAGCAGCAGCAAAAGATGAATCATCAGCTACTGACATGGGCATAATTAGTGAAAATTGGATTGCATTGAGATTCGGAGAAGAAGCAAGGCCAAGGTCTGGCACAGATAGACCAGTTGGCTAAGACCATGAGTGACCTGAAGACTCACATCTTGAGTATTCAGGAGGCACAATCAGCTTCACAATTGCCTCCCAGGTCACTGGCTGAGTCCAGAGGTAGCCATTCTACCCTACCACCCCCCGCATATAGACAAGTTCACCATGTCCAAGAGGTATCGGTACAGCAGTTACCACACTATTCACAGCAACCACCATCTAATGAAACTCAAATGGTGGTCTATCAACCGAATCAGCCATTGGCAGTACTACCACATCCACCCTTTGAGCAGGAGCCGTTGATGGAAGTCAACGGGATATGCTAGGACCGGTACCCTCAGCAGGCTGGGATTCGTCATGATCACCCAGGATTCCGTTGGACCACCAGAGGTGCCTCATCCCAAAAGCAGCCTCCAGCTCAGGGCAGTCATAGTAGCCAACAACAGCATCCCCAATACTCCCAACAGCAGCAGCATTATCATTAGAATCCTCATCCCGCCTAACAGGGACAACAGTGGAGGCAGCGGCAACATCCTTACCAGCAGCAGTACTCCCAGTCTCACCAGCAACCTTAGTTCTAGCAAGGGAACACTCCCGGTTCTCCCACACATGCCTTGGAGAACCCAACACTTGACGATCTCGCCCGCCTGCTCTCCGAACAGCAGACATCCTTCCGGCAAGAAATGGACGAGTTACGGTAGGAAATGAGGGACATCATAAAAGGAAAAGCGGCCATACCTGCACAGAGCGAGCTGAACCCTAATAACTTGAAGAGAAAGTTTGAGCAGGTACAGTCTACAGAGGATACCACTCCTAGTGCTTATTTGAATGACATGCATTCTATGTTTGGTACTCACTTCGTGTCACTTAGGAGCTGTAGGGAACCGGTCGGTGGCTCTTCATCTGAGGGGCAACACCATGGAGAATCTAGAGCCCCAGATGAGGAGAGAAGTGGTGCTGATACCGCTAACAATAATGATGATGACGGTGGTGTTAGTGCCACCAAGGATGACGATCCAAACAACGGTGCTGAGGCCGTCTAGAAACCAGATGCAGACGGTGGTGCTGAGGGCACCATTTTTTATGCAGAACCAGAGTGTTGTGCTGAGGCCGCAAAGGAGAATATTGTGGGTGGTGTTGATGCCCCCATTTTGAGTCCAAATGTATTCCAACCTTCTATATTGTCATTTTCTGTATCTCTGGATACTACGAAAAAGAATAAAAATGAATAAAGGAAAGGTTTTCTTCATCAGTTCCGAGTCCATGTGTATTGAATGATGATGTTTGCATGGATTTCAGTCCTTCATGGGGCCAGAAACCTTCTCCTAGCCCTCTGTCTGAGGAGGGCCCATCCATCCCCTTCCCTCAAGCACTCCGCTCGGTGAAGGGGAATAAAATAGAAAATCCCAAAAAGAAGGAACAGTTAGAGTTCAGCCAGCAGATGATAGACAGATTTCAGATGCAGCTGACTCTATAGGAGGCACTTGAGCACATCCCCTTTTTCCAAAAGAACCTGAGAGAAAAGACCACCGTACGTAGGAAGAGGTGGAAAACTATAGGAGAAATCCATGTGCTGACCCGTGCCACATGTTGTGCCATTCAGAACCAGCTGCCAGCCAAAAGACCTGATGCAGGAGCTCCATATGTCAGATGCCAGATTAGTGAGCAGTCGTTCGATCGTACTCTATTAGACAGCGGCTCTTCTATCAACCTCCTTCCGGTAGCCTAACTCGACCGATTCGAGTTCGGCCCGCTCTATCAGAGTCGGACAGTCCTTCAGTTTGCTGATAGGTCTATCAAGAGGCCGAAGGGGTTGTTGAGAGACGTGGTCGTCACCATTCAGGGCCTGAAATTCCCCATGGACTTAGTTGTATTGGACATGGAGATCCCTGAATCGGTGACCGATACCCCCATCATACTAGGACGTCCATTCTTGGCCACAGCCAAGGCGGTGACCGACCATGATAGTGGGAAGGTGTACTTTCGCGTAGAGGGTGAGAGTATACAAATAGAGACGATTGACGAAACTCGAGCGAGAGATTCAGCCTACTCAGAACCATGCAGTGACACAGTGTAGATGATAGATGCAGAGTTAGAAGTCCACGAGGAGTGTGATTTTGTGATGACCGATGATGAAGAAGTTTGGGAGAACCTAAAGCACTAGCCCTCACCTTGTCTATAGACTCAGAGTACATACCTTTTACGGCTGACGAGAGTTCGGAGAGCACACCCTTGGCAGAGGACACTATAGAGGCTGACAGTTGTGTGATGAGTGGAGATACTGATGTATGTTCAGATTCAGATCCCTTGGAGGAAGACTTTGATTGGAAGGATTTTGATGAATATTTGCCATGTCTGTTTCTCGATGAGCCGACAGAGAGGACGGAGAGTGAGCCAGCACAGATGATAGACACACCAACAGGGTTCCCTTCGTCAGAGTTATAGGTACAACAAGAGTTCACACATGCAGACCTGGTTGCCTTTACACAGACATATCAGAAGCCAGATTTGCCAGCTCCCACCAAGCCAGAATTGAACCCTTAACTCAGTCGCTCAAGTATAGATTCCTTGCAGGAGAACCAGATATGCACTCGGTCATTATCTCAGCTGATTTGACTGGAGAACAAGAATCTCGTTTGATGGAGGTTCTTGAATGAAACCGCAAGGCAATAGGATGGAGTGTGGCTGATCTCAAGGGGATAAGTCTGGCTCTGTGCTCTCACTGTATCTATCTCGAGGAGGACGCTAAGCCATCGTGTGAGCTCCAGCGACGGTTGAACCCGAACCTTCGAGATGTGGTAATGAAGGATCTAAATGGTGGAGCGCTGATTTTATCTACCCCATCTCCGACTCCAAGTGGGCGCAGGAGACTTGATGCTTCCCCGCGGGAGTGGCTTCGATGCATGGCTTCACGCGGTGCTGCGCTGGAGGACATTTGGGACATAAGTAGCTTTTTCTTCTCGGTACATGGTTTCAAGTCCAAGTATCCAACAATTAATTTAAACTAAGTCCAATGTAGAGACTATAGGTACATGCAATATATTAGGTGTTTGACCTTAATTTATTCTATCAAGCAATTCCTAAAATGTTAGGGGCTCATTCCACAAAATAAAGAAAAAATAAGGCAGAAAGCACAAACTCAAAAAAAAAAGAAAATAAATCGATAAAATCACGATAAAATCTGGTGAGCCCTCAAGTGAACAAACACTTGAAAATTGAGCCTGAGTGCCCAAGAGTCCAAGTACATGTGTTACTACAAATAAATAAAGCAGAAATAGATGTCACACACACTCTCTCTCTCTTTCTCAAAAATAAAAGGCATATGCTAAATTCTTCTCTCTCTCTCTCTCTTTCTCTCTTGCTCTCTCTTCTTGGTATACAGGTAGAAGGACCAACTCGATTCAGGTGCCTCGACCACTCAGGTGGTCATCGTCGTCTCGAAGTCTCTCGCAAGAAAACTAGAAGAGACAAATGTTAGCATGGTAAATATTATCATATAAAAGATAAAATGAGTGAAAAAATAATGAAATAAAAATAACCCAAAATTCTATCCTACACATTGCTCCCCGACAATAGTGCCATTCGATGAGCACAGATTAATCGAGGGATCAAAAATGATCCTCACAAGGCGAGGACGTGGTTGTTATGGCGACCTCTCAACAACCACGTTCAATCAACAATTAACCCGCACAAGAAATAAATCAATCAAGCATGGGGTCAAAATTTATTATACCCTACAATAAACCACATAGTGGACAAGTACAGTAGGGGACAAACATAGGGAGAACATGGGATAAACAATCAAATTTTGGCTAAAAGAAGACAATAAATGATTTTGGGTTTTTAGAGATTTTTTAATTTTTATAAAATTTAAATTATTTAATTTTTTGGAATTTTTATAATTTTTTTAGAATTTTATTTTTAAAATTTGCATTTTCTTATTATATTTTTTATTTTAAATTTCTTTATAATAATTAATAATAATATATTATATATAAATATATATGTAGCTTTTATATTTAAAAATATAGCTATAAGTGCTCAAAAATTACAAAATAAAATATTTTTTCTTTTTATATTTTTCTCTACTTTTGGTATTTTTTGGGAAATTTTTACTATTTTTTGTATTTTTAATTGACTTAAATAAGGCAAATAGGGACCAAGGTAAATAGGTCAAATTATTTTGGAATTTAAAAATAGCTAAAAGTTTCAAAATTTCCCAAAACTAATTTTTATATATAATAATAATAGTATTAAAACTCATAAATAGATATCAATATTTTTGGAATTTTTAAGAATTTTTTATTGTTTTTATTTTTCCATTTTTAGGGCTTTTTGTTATGTAGGCTCAAAATACAGCGATAAACCAAATCTATTTTTTGGAATTTTTTCAAAAACATTTTTGTTTTTTTTGTATTTTCTAATCTAAACAGGGATAAATAGATATAGTTTTTATTTTTAATAATTAGAAAATAAAACTAAAGTACCTAACCAAAAATATGTGTGATATATATAATAGATTTTTATAGTAATTTTATAGGATTTTTTAGAGGCTTTGAGCTATTTTTAACAAAGTAAAATCCACAAAAAGAAACTAGACACTATCATGGGCATTTATATAAATATTTAAAGCTTGTGGACCAACCTCGAACACAACAGAGCAGTCTGGGACCAAAATTACAATTTTTCCTAGATTTTTCCAATAATATATTCCTGGAGGGGAATATTTGCAATTGCTATAGAGTTCGGGGGGACATATGCAATTTTAACAAAAATATTACACTATTAATTCAAAAATATGGACTAAATAGAAATACAAAAAGCCTAGGGGCTAAGGTGCAAAAAGTACAATCGCCTCACGCACACATGCACGTGAGGTGAGGTAGACTAGACCTAAAGGGAAATATGTGAAATGGAGGGGCCTAGTTTCAAATATTATTGAAAATATTAAACAACTAAAAAATATTACAAGACTAAATGAAAATACATGGGGGTATATTATAAAATTTACCCTCTAAAGCGTTGGATCGGACGGCGATGGATCGTTCACTTGCCATGTGTCATGTCCTCCTCACGCGTTGACGGTTTAGAGATCGAAGACTAGGATAAGATCCCCAGATGGGATCCAACAGTTGAGTTCATGATGATCGGACGTCTGTTGCTTGATATGGAGGGTTGATCTTGAACGGACGGCTTTGAATGGTGATGGAAGAGTAGTTGTATAACTCACCGTGGGCGAGCTTTGATCCGGTATATAGCGTTTCTCATACCACCTAGGAGCTCGTCGATGGTCTTTACACGTCCCTGCAGCTCTCCCACAGCTGACTGACCCCTCAAAGAAGTCCAGAGCTCATTGGTGGAGCTCTGGTGTGCATGGGTACATAGAGCTTCGTCCTTGCAAAAAGCAGCCTCCATCTGGGGCCTTTTTGAGTTGATACCTAGAGGGTTAGGACAAAGGAACAAAAGCGAAGCTTTCTTAGGTCTTAGATTGTTGGGGTGAACAGAAATGAGGCGTGGCGGCGACACTCTGACGATTGGAGGAGATGGGATCATCGTTTGCCTGATCTATGCAAGATCAGGGTGATTGACAGAGCCTGGGCCGAACAGCAGCGATAGTACAAGGTGTGGGAGGTGAAAGAGTGGGATGAGAACGGTCGGAGAACATGGATGAGGTTCGTCGGAGCTCAGCTCCGGCAAACTTCAAATTTTTATTTTTCAAATAAAGATAAAGAGCAAATTAAACTAGCACCTGGCCTATGCTAATGTTGAAACTAGGAATGAAAATGCTCAAAATGAAGCTCACTGAACCTATGAGGACTAGGAAGCAGAGCTTGCAATGGAGCTGGCCGGCGAAGCTCGGATCGACCTCAAATTGACACCAAAAAGGTCCTCCTGAGCTTGGATAATCCTCCCGATGTCACCAAGAGATATAATCAAGGCTAGGTTAGGGTTTTATTAGTGGAAGAGGGATCAAGAAGAATAAGAAGATGGGATGTGAAGTTATACATAGGCGACTTTGAATCGAGGATTATGCCGAAGGAGGTGATCCATCGATCAGGTAATGCTCGAGCGTGAAAGTGCAAGGATCGAGGGTCAAAAGATCAAATAGAATTGGTCCAAATGGATATAAGGATCGATCTTCAAAAATGTGAGAAATGAGGTCAAAACCTCTTACAAATGCTAAACCTACGAAGTCCAGGGAGTTGACCGGGGTCAAACAAGACCGATCTCCCATTGGTCCACTAGGGCCACTAGATGACAAAACTGTCTAAAAATTGACAAATAATTAAGAATAAAATAATAAATGATTTACATAAATAAAAATTATAAAATAAAATATTCTTATTATTTTTTGAATTGTTTTAATATGATTTTTATTTAATTTTATGAATTATTTTATTATGTGTTAATTTTTATAAGTGTAAATATAGGTATATTTATCTATATAATATGTATTTTATTTTCATTTTGTATCTAGATTTTATTATTTTATACTCATAATTTATATATTTATAACTTATTTAAATACCAATAAATATTTTTTTATATTTTTAAGTTTATTTGTACACTTAATTAAATATAGGTATAAACTATATATGTATATGTATAATACATTCATCTATGTATTTTTGTATGCTATTTATTTTAGCATATTTTTATGGTTTTATTTTAATCTAAATATATACATATATTATAAATAGTATTTAAAATTTACAAAAATATAAAAAAAAGGAAAATATAAAGAATAAATAAAATTAATATTTTATTCAAGTATACCATACAATAGGGGTCCAAAACCTAACTTCTTCATCTTAGCTCCAATTTAAATGAAATCACCTTCATTAAATAGCTCATAAAAATTATATATAATTAAAATGATTTTGATGCATTTTGAGTGCACATGGAGAAGAATGGGAAGTTTGGATTTTAGAGTTGTATTTTGAGTGTAGAATGTACAATATGCATTATTTTTATATGAAATAAATTTTATATTTTTCTATGTATTTTTATCAACAACTTTCATGTACGAAGTTTATTTATTTGAGGTATCTCTCCCTACTTTATTCCTTGTCGACCCAGTCATCATGATGCTTGTGTCTCAGCGCCTAGGGTCATAAAATACCTTTGGAATTTTATTTCTTTTTCTTTTCTTTTCTTTATTTTTTTTATTTTGGCTTTAAATACAATATTTTATACAATATTTACACCACAATAATATATGTTAATTTATGAAAATAATGTTATTTACATGCATTTAGTTAGGGTTTAAAGGCCAAAATGAAAGAATAAAGGTGATGAAATGGAGATTCATCAAGTCTCTGACAAGTGAGACTCTTGATCCTCGATCAATTCTGAACTGATGATGACCGGGTAATTCTTCTATGGGCCTGCAAGAAGGTGTGTTCTAATGTTGGAGGTAACATTTGAGCTCAAGAATGGTGCGATCATTAGAAAAGTCGGGCTTAACTGAATTTGCCTCAATGCTGGATGCGGTTGGATCAGTCTATGAAATATCTGTCACCAACTGAGTCTGCTTAAGAGTTGGATCGTCAAAGGTATCCAAATAATCGGCAAATGCCTCATCCAACTCTTTATCCTCACCCTCTTATCGACCTACGAGGAATATGTCTGACAGTCCTAAATCAACCTCTAAGTCGTAGAGAGTGTAAGGGGTGATGAATCCATGATTCTCACTCTTTATTCTTTTATTTTAGCTCTTCTTCTTGGCAAAATACCCTATAAATGTCTGTAAATATAATAACTTATCTTTCTGTATGGCATTATTAATACGATATATTTAGCATGTATTTTTGGAAAAAATAAAAGAATAAAGGAAAAGAAAAAGAATGATGTATTTAGAATAAATACATAGTGACCCAAACCCCAAGAGAAGGTTAATCCTTGACCTGATCGCAAAATAAAATAAGTAGAGAGAGATAGGGTCTACTATGTATTGTATATATCCTCTATACTTGTACATATTATTTATTTTTAATAAAACCAAAATTATTTTATTCTTTTACATTATTTTATATAGTGTTAATAATATGATAAACTTAAAATAAAAATATGAAAAATAAAAACAAAATAAAAACAAAATCATCAAGCCTTTGTATAAAACACACATGTACATATTGCACTCACTATTTATTATATACCCTTAAATAATTTATAAAAATGAAATAAAAACTATTGTATAATCCTAAAATTATTTTGTAAATAAATAAAATATAAAATAAGGGTATTTATGTAAAAATAATATTATAAAAATACTTGAAAAAAATACATATGTATAATATACATGTATATACTATTATATACTGTATAGACATTAATTTATTTTTCATAAAAATAATTAAAAATCCTGGAAAAATACTACAGAAAATAATAAACATTTTTTAAAATTTTATACACTTTTTATTTTAAATTCATTTGATAATTTTATTGAATTTTTCTTTATTTTGTTAATGATAAATTGTTATTGGTCCACGTGGGCTTGTTGACCCCGATTAGCATCACCCCATACCAGGTGGGGTCTCATTCCTCTCGCCGGAGCTTCTTTTCTAACTTTTCCCACCTGAACCCGGACGCCTCTAGACTCGATATTCGGACCCGAGATTCCTCGTACACACGAGATACTCGCCCCTAAAATCACCTGGATCCTCCTAGGGTTGTGCTCCACCTCTCGATCTTTCCAGATCCTCGACCACACCTATAAATCATCTCTTCAGCTCCGCCAGCCCTTCAGCTCATCCCCCACACCCCCTTTCTTCCCTAGACACCTTCAGTGGAGTGACAGCCACTCGAGGAACCGTTTAGGATCGTCTGAAGGAGCCTGGAGGCTTGTAGCTCGCTTCATGGCTAGAGCACCGCCACGAGTAGCCTCGCAGCCCGTCGCAGCTTGGTTGAGGCCAAGACCCCAATGCTCGCCTTTATCTGAAGCTCAGGAGTTCATCCGAACCTTTAGGTATAGCTTGCATCCACCTCAGTTCCCTGTTTGATTCGATTTACCCATTTCACTCCACCACACGCTCCTTTACTCCAACCAGCTGGTTGGAGCTCCATCTCACCTACTTGCCCGCACCGATCGGCATGCTTAATCATCGCCCATCTTCTCATGCATCTTGTCCCTTGAATCCTGCTCATTGGAGTAGGATCAAGCTGGGTCTCCATCCCCCGCGTTCGGTGGAGACCCAAACCGCATCCCCCGTCGCTTCTTTCCTTTCCAGATGCAATAACCAAGACTGGAGCATAGCCCTGAGTCCCGTTAATTCTCCGCAGGTCAGCACGCGTGCAAGGAAACCACTTAGAGCACTCAGTTGTGCCGGTGGAGCTGCTTCAGGTCTCCCTTCACCATTACGCACATCCAGTCGTCGACACCTCCATCTGAGCCCCTCCACATGACGTGGAGTGCCTCCACAACACAGCCGGACCTCTCCGATCTTCCATCGGAGCGTTGGATCCCATCTGATGCTCGATCGAAGTTCGCCCAGGTCCTGTTCCTGCCCATCCCTTGCCCGCAGTCGGATGGACCCCCTCCTGCCAGATCGCATCAGAGCCACAAGACAGGTCCTCCTTTTTGGTCATTGGATAAGAGCTTTGACACATCTGCCATGCACGTTCGCGGCCCCATTTGCAGCCGTCAGATCTATCCCCAACAGCGGATCAGCATCGTACAATAGAGACAGCCTCCACGTGTGCCACGTGCCCTCGCCAAGGGTATATTTCCCTTTTACCCTACATGTTTAGTTATTTCGCTTTAGTCTAGTAAATAAATGTTGTAGTTAAGAATATTTACAGTTTGGACCTTGGAGTTTATGTTATTTGCACTTTAGTCCTTCTTAGTCTGTAGCACGTGCAGTCCCACATGAGTTTTGGGTTATTTGCATGTTTTTCCAGGATCTTTTATGTTGTTAATGGATGGATGTTAACTTTTGAAAAATTACATCTATACCCCTGTGCGTTCAGAATTGAGCATGTGAGTGATTTATTTGGGAATTTTGTAGACCAAGCCCTAAGATTTTCACCGTGTTATCCAATTTGTCCAGGAACTTAAAGTATTTAAAAAAGGTCCCTGTAAATTGTGATTAATTACATACCTTTTTTTTACTTAATAAATAGTAAATTAATTTGAAAAATCACCTAAAAATTACCATTAATTCCTATTTGTGTGTAATATTTGCTATGATTCTATTGGGTTAATTTCTTTGCATTTATAACTTTAAAAATTCAAAAACTTTCAAAAACATTCCTGTTTACCTTAGAAAATTTATAAAAATTCGAAAGATGTTTTACAAATTCTATAAAAATTGCTGGGTGTGCCTTTTTGTGTGTTTTATTTCCAATACTAATTTTGTTTGAAAAATCATCATAAAAACCTGAAAATTACTAAATAATCAAAATCTTATAAAAAAATTCATATAAGATCAAAGAAAAATCCAAAAATTCCATTTTCAGATTCTATTGTAGCTTTTAACTTCTGTTTTTCATAAAATTTCCATCTAGGACTTAAGGGCATTTAAATATTTTTAATTTGCAATTTAGTCCTGATTATGGACTATTTTTTGTTTGGGCCTTGTTTGATTTTTTATAAAAGTATAAAACATATGAAAATCTCCAGAAAATTACCAAAAACACTCTAAAACAAGGAAAACCAAAAAATATTTTTATCTGAATTTTCTGAGCATTTTAGTTTTTTAGAAAAATCCAAAAAGATATTTGTATGTATTTTCTCTTATCGTTGTTGATTTTGTTTTCTTATTAAAAATTAAAAACTTGCAAAATTAAAAACCACTAAAAAGAGTTTTATTTTGAGAAATTTGACTACTTCATATTATTTTCGTGCTCCTTGCATTCGACCCTGGTGGCTATACCGGGTAAATAAAATAGTGAACCGCTTACATTTCATGATTGTTTGATTTCTTTTGAGTGGTTATTTCTTCTTGTTGATGACGCTTGGTTATTAAGGTCACAACGACCCTTGATTACTTGCTTACTTAACTCGAGTGGTCGATTGTGTCTTCAAGGGGATGCATTATCAAGTATCTCTATGCTCTGAAAATGGTTTTTGGAAATCTCACAAACAACATCAAGTAGACTTGTCGTTATATGTGAAAGTGACTCGCATGTATCGGCTAAGTTCTATTTCCATGGTCCCACAGTGTCCACGTGAACACACTCGATGTCTGAAGTGGAATACTCGGTGTTGCTCACATTATCAGTTTTTTGTTTGTTGCATATCCATATCTACATTTTCATGATGTGTCCAGAATTTTATCTTCCCCTTAGAGTAATCAAATACAGCCCATGCGGTAAAGAGGAAGGGGTGACCAAGTATAATCTGAGAATCATGCTGAAGGGACCTCCACATCAATAATAGTGAAATCCACTTTGCATTTCCATCCATCAACGGCTAATATTATGTTCCTCAATACCCATTTAGGCCTCTTGCCAGATATGTCTACAGATTGTAAGTGCGTTATGGATTGCTTAAGCAGACATAGATTGAGCTTCTCTACTAAGCTGGTAGGAAGGAGGTTAATCAAAGAACCATTATCTAGAAGAGTGTGTGCAAATGCAATGTCAACAATCTGACTCGTCACATAGTGGGCACCAATATCCTTTTTCTTCCTAGGGATCTCATTGCAAATGGTAGATATACTAGATATGGATAGTACATGTTTCTCTACTCATGTATTATTCTTTATGCCGGTCCTTATAGGTGTGCATCTCACCGTAAGGAATTTCTTCGTCTCATTATTACTATCCAAATATTCCAGGAAAGGCATCTCAACCTTGATATATTCCTTGCAAACTCTTTCCATCTCATCAAAGTCTTTTTTATTTTTTTTTATTTTTCTTCTTCCACTCATTAGAACATATGGGGGAAGGGATTATTTTGGGGGACATGTTAAAATCAGAAATTGTAACTTCTTTATTCAAATTAGAATCAGAAAGTGAGTTCTTATTGACATTACTATGTACAAGACAAACAAAACTGAAATTCAACACGTGGGAAATCAAAAATCGATGCATCTATTGGATGTTGTGGATTAAGATCCTAGGCTTATGTGACTAACTTGTCTTGAACTTCGACACGATGGTGCTCCTCATGCTGTTCTTGAATCTCGGTGACTCCAAATCATTATTTTGTTGCTGAAGATGATGAGACGACTGCATAGATTTCGTTCCTCCTCCTCTGAGCTCTCCTCGGGTTGGGGCTCGGAACTCTCCTCCTTCTCATGTGTCTACGCAGGTACTCGCACGTTTTTCTACTCCTATGATACATACAATATATATTATCCTATGAATAGATCTCATGTCCAGAATTAGAGTAATCTGGATAATATACATCATCCTTCAAATTCTGTGCGTGCTGGATCAGGTTGTTGGGGCTCACTTGATGTTGGGCGAGAATTGAGTTCTTCGATGCTAACATTTTATCCTATTGATGACATAGGCGATTGAAATCCACTTTCATGTCATACTCTCATCATGGAGTTTAGAGATCTCATCCAAAATGCGTTGTAATTGGGAGGAAACTTGCTAGTGTGATTGATGGTACTATTGTGGTTCCCCAAGTTGTAAATGAATTCTTCCCCCGGTTCTGACGATTGAAGGGTGGGATGTTATTGGGGTGGGTGGGAAGACCTAATGAAAACTTGCTGGCGTGATTGACGGTACTATTGTGGTTGGTAATTATGTTGCCTCTGTTGGGTTTGGGACTAGTTGGGTTGCTTCTGCTTGGGGTACTACTGGAACTGGTGAGATGAAAAGTATGGATAATTTGGATGATATGGTCCAGTCTCATGCTTCTGTGTCGGAACATTGCTACCCTCATGGAAATTGGAGGAGCATTTGAACCCTAGATGGTTCCTCCAGCATGGCTTGTAAGCTATGAGATCCTGACAATAGAAGATCTCATTCACCTCATACAAAAGAGATGAGTCTACTAAAAATATCTAAGAAGTTGGTGTATTGCTTTGGTTCTGGTATTGGTAACTCAAAGTGTTTTCAGTCCAACTGATTTGTGGCTCCCCATATGGTTGCTTGTGAACATGATGCACATGGTATACTGGGGCAGGCGGTGTTGAGGGTTTGGAGATCTGAAGGTTAGCCACCTTTTCTGCTATCTCACTCATCTGCCAATGAAGTTTCTTGAGACTCTCCAGTTCTGTCAGCTTGTGTAACTCCCCTACTTTCTTCTTGATATGATCAACTTTGGTGAGATTCGCTTATAATATCCTAAATCGAGAAATGTGTCTTTTGTCATATCAGTTCTAGCCATCTCTTTGTGTAGACGTGATGGTGGTGGCTTCTGATAAGCATCGGAATTGATCTATCTATAGTTGCTTTTAGCCATCTCCTCGAAAACCGTATAGATGGATTCGGGATCTCTGTTCAAATAGTTACCCCACGTGTCACATTCAATAAGCCTTCACATCGAGGTATGTCCACCGAAAAAACTCTGTATAAGCCTAGTGATGAATCCTAGATTCATCTATATTATCTCTCTAGCATAAGAAAACCAAAAATATTGACTAACTATTAACATTAATTAATTTATAGAGTGTTGTGAATAATTAACCCCAATTATTATGTTATTATTAATCCTATTATTGTGGCTATATTTTATGTCTTTATCTATTATTAAAAATCCAAAAAATAGATTAATATTACATATTAATTTAAAATAATTTATAAATTTGAAATACAAAAAAAGAAAAGAAATTAAATAAGTACTTTTATTACCTTAAAATTACTTTTAAAAATATTTACTTTGTATAGATGACTTTTTCTCTCTTTAGATTCTACAAGAAAATTATAGATCTCATCAAGATCTACAACTTTCATGTTGAACAATTTTTCTGATTTCGATTTAATTATTTCTTTTTAATTTTTTATGTATTTATTCTTTCCTCTAGATTTTGATTAGGCCACGTGGTCCAGTTCTAGTGCTCCACGTGGCCCGCTTCCTCTTTGATACACGCTTCAGTCCTCTATCATCGATCCAACCTTGATGGATTTGATCCTAACCTTCAAACCATGACCAAATCGTGACCGTCTGATCGAATGATCAGATGGTTGGGAAGCCTCCTTCGACATCCAGCAACCTTCCTCCAGCGAGCGTGATTGTGTCAATCTGCCAACTTCCTCCATTTCTTCCAGTGACTTTAGCCAACGTCCCCCTTCGATTCTTACCCCAACTTCTAACCCTAGCCTCCACCCTACACAATGACTTCTAACCTCCTAGAATCCTAAATCCCATCGTCGGTTTCAAATGGTTGAAACCACTGATAAACAACCGTTCAACCACCAATTCTCCTCGATCAAAAGTCCACTTCCGCCTTCTGCAACCGTATCCGCCATTCACAAGAGACTCTCCCAGTCGCATCTTCATTATGTGACAGAGATTTTAAGTTGTTGAGAGTGACAGAGGAAAGTCTTCTCAAACGAGGTCCAAGGTGGCCATCACCTTGCTACAACATCCATAGAAAGGCTGCTTGAATTTCCTTACTTAGCCACTAAGGTTAAGCAATGATCGGAGCATCTTAAAGCTCCAACCTCAGCCCGTGTCCAACTCTTCATCTTCGAGTTCTTCTCTTTTTATTATCCCCAAGTAATGTAATTCTTTATTTCCTTATCGTTTATCCATTTTATTCACACACATTCAAGTACTCCACCCCTCATCTGAGTTCATATCTACCCTTATGGTGAATCATCTATCTTCGCAAAGGCACTAGTTCACTCCATCATCCTCCAAATCAGCCTACTTGACTCGTCCTCCAATCATCATCTACGAGACGAAGGACCCAATATCACTCCACCTTATTTAGACTCCTGACCTTCTCCATTCCTCATAGGATTGCGCTAGTGCTTTTGTTGTATAGACTAACAATACAGGTATAGAAGTTCCTAAGTGATCAAAGGTCTTCATGTCACTGTGATCTCAATTTTCTACGCTGATCAGTCGGTGTCGACACAACTTAGCAGACCATCCCAGGATCTCCTCCACCGACTTATGACTTCGCCAAAGCATCAGCATCACCCCTGAGCTCTCAACATTGCACCAGAAGATTGGAGGGACAAGATCTTCTTCGCGAGAGCACAGCCTCATCTCCATTGCCTGTGGAGGAGAGTCGTTGAAGACGAACAACAGCTACTGTTAGATTAGCAGATTTGGGAGTGATCCTACAGTCGACATTATCCCATATCTCTTCCAAGCTGAAGACCAAAGCAGTGCTTCATCCCTAAGCTTTGAGCCATTCGAGCCTGTGCTAAAGCGTCAAAAACAATACGCATCTCGAGCCAAAGTCCAAGCCTAATTGTAGCGCGTGTTTTACGCGTGCGGACCAGGAATATTGCAAACGAACCACTGTGTACCTTTGTATTCACGGATATGTCCTCTTGCACTTTGTGAAACTTACAATAATATACTATAGGTTTTAGTTATTTTCTTTTTAGTCTAATTGGAATTATTTGTAATAGAAGTTTATGTTTTTATTACATGTATGCCCTTGTGTTGTATCTTTAATAACTTCTGAACAATTGATCCAATTTTAATGAAATTGGTGTCCTTTGAAAGCTAATTTCATGCTCGTTAATCTAGTGTAATCTATTTATTGATTTGATCTACAATTCACGTATTAAATTTCAGAGTGTAAAATTTGTCTAATCATCCTTGAAATTACTTCAAAATTGAATTGTATTGTGATTGAATTGCACTATTTAATGCATTGTGTGCATTAATATATTAATTGATTTTACAAGTAATTTAATTGCTTAATCAGGAGCATTTTTTGTGAGATGTACATTTGTTTTGTCTTACATTGCATCATTATTTTTCATGTAGAATAATTTGCAAAAAATGAATTAAAAAATATGCATGCATTGTGTTTGTTGCACCTGACCTGGCCTAGATAGCTTCAAAATCATTTAAATAAATAATTGACACCTCAATTAAATTAAAGGGTTTCTTGTGTCCCTATGTTCGACCCTAGACTTGCCCATGTATAAATTAAGCCGAGTCCTCCTCGCGGATATCCTTTGACTTGATTATGTTGATTGCTTTTTGACTAGTGCTACAACAAGCACATTCTATCTTAGCTGAAAAGTGATTCATCACCTAGTCCGGGACAACTCATGGTAATGGCATCTCTGTAGCACTTGAACCTCTCCCAAGATTCGTGAAACAGCTCTAAGATAATTGGGTGAAGTTTGCAATCTAAGATCGCATCTGATTTGTTCTTCCTAGTGGATAGAACTTCTTTAAGAACAGGTCTTTCACCTCCCTTCCTAGGTTTGACAACCAATATTGGGCCTTATCTGCTAAGGCATAGGGAAAGGCCCATAATCTGATATAGGCTTGAGTTATCCTAGGATGATTTAAATTCTGGCAGACCAGCTCAAACTCTCGTAGAAAGGTAAATTGTTATCCAGTAGGATTGATAAAGTATTTGGGTATCAATGAAAGAAAAGGAGACTTTAAATCAAACTTCTCTTCAATGGACGGGAATCAGATCTAGTTATTGATTTGATCTGCCCCCAAATTATAAGAATCCATCATTTTGTCCTCCACTAGATCGCATCTATTCTATTTGGTCTTGTAGTCTCTCATTTCTCTACTCAGATTCTGACAATCTATCCAAAATCTACCTCAGTACATCATCTCTACCATCATCTTCTCTCTTTGGAGGCATCTCTTCTTCGTTTTCTTCATTGTGGTTTAAAAAGGATTTGTATAAGTCCTCATGAAAGTATAATAAGATCTAGAAACATCGTGGAGAGGGTCAACCTTGGTGTGAGAAGAGAAGAGAGGATTGGTATGGGTCTAACAAAATCCTAAAATTGATTGATTTGAATTGGATCCAAGAAGAGAGTCATCTTGGTTCCTATAGGGTCTTGAGTAAGAGTCTTGAACCCATAAAGAGTGGGGTTTGGAGAGTTCAACAAGAAGTTTATAAGATTTCATCCTAGAGAGAGAACTCGGGCTCGAAAACCACTCCAGTGACATAAAGAGCGAGACCTCCTTGAGCGAAGATCAGTCGCTTTCAACAAGATACATAGTGACCCAAACCCCAAGAGAAGGTTAATCCTTGACCTGATCGCAAAATAAAATAAGTAGAGAGAGATAGGGTCTACTATGTATTGTATATATCCTCTATACTTGTACATATTATTTATTTTTGATAAAACCAAAATTATTTTATTCTTTTATATTATTGTATATAGTGTTAATAATATGATAAACTTAAAATAAAAATATGAAAAATAAAAACAAAATCATCAAACCTTTGTATAAAACACACATGTACATACTGCACTCACTATTTATTATATACCGTTAAATAATTTATAAAAATAAAATAAAAACTATTGTATACTCCTAAAATTATTATTTAAATAAATAAAATATAAAATAAGGGTATTTATGTAAAAATAATATTATAAAAATACTTGTATAAAACACATATGTATAATATACATGTATATACTGTTATATATTGTATAGCCATTAATTTACTTTTCATAAAAATAATTAAAAATCCTATAAAAATACTTCAGAAAATAATAAAAAAATTTATTTTATACACTTTTTATTTTAAAGTCATTTGCTATTTTTATTGAATTTTTCTTTATTTTGTTAATGCTGAATTGTTATTGGTCCATGTGGGTTTGTTGACCCCGATCAGCATCACCCCATACCTTGTCGGGTCTCATTCCTCTCACCGGAGCTTCTTTTCTAACTTTTCCCGCCCGAACCCGGACACCTCTAGCCTCGATATCTAGACTCGAGATTCCTCGTACACACGAGATACTCGCCCCTAAAATCACCTGGATCCTCCTAGGGTTGTGCTCCACCTCTCGATCTTTCCAGATCCTCAGCCACACCTATAAATCATCTCTTCAGCTCCGCCAGCCCTTTAGCTCATCCCTCACACCCCCTTTCTTCCCTAGACACCTTCAGTGGAGTGACAGCCACTCGAGGAACCATTTAGGATCGTCTGGAGGAGCCTAGAGGCTTGTAGCTCGCTTCATGGCTGGAGCTCCGTCGTGAGTAGCCTCGCAGCCCATCGCAGCTTGGTTGAGGCTAATACCCCGATGCTCGCCTTTGCCTGAAGCTTAGAAGTTCATCCGAACCTTCAGGTATAGCTTGCATCCACCTCAGTTCCTGTTTGATTCGATTTACCTATTTCACTCCACTACACGCTCCTTTACTCCAACCAGCTGGTCGGAGCTCCATCTCACCTACTTGCCCGCACCGATCGACATGCTCATCTCCCATCTTCTCATGCATCTTGTCCCTTGAATCCTGCTCATTGGAGCAGGATCAAGCTGGGTCTCCATTCCCCACATTCGGTGGAGACCCAAACCACATCCCCCGTCGCTTCTTTCCTTTCCAGTTGCAATAACCAAGACTGGAGCATAGCCCCGAGTCCCTTTTATTCTCCGCAGGTCATCATGCATGCAAGGAAACAACTTAGAGCACTCAGTTGTGTCGGTGGAGCTGCTCCAGGTCTCCCTTCACCGTTACGCACATCCAGTCGTCGCCACCTCCATCTGAGTCCCTCCACCTGACGCGGAGTACCTCCACAACACAGGCGGACCTCTCCGATCTTCCATCGGAGCGTTGGAGCCCATCTGATGCTCGATCGAAGTTCGCCCAGGTCCTATTCTTGCTCATCCCTTGCCCGTCGTCGGATGGACCCCCTCCTGCCAGATCGCATTAGAGCTGCCAGACAGGACCTCCTTTTTGGTCGTTAGATCAGAGCTCTGACACATCTGTCATGCACGTTCGCGGCCCCATTTGCAGCCGTCAGATCTGTCCCCAACAGCGAATCAGCACCGTACAACAGAGACTGCCTCCACGCATGCCACGTGCCCTCGCCAAGTGTATATTTCCCTTTTACCCTACATGTTTAGTTATTTCACTTTAGTCTAGTAAATAAATGGTGTAGTTAAGAATATTTAAAGTTTGGACCTTGGAGTTTATGTTATTTGCACTTTAGTCCCTCTCAGTCTGTAGCACGTGCAGTCCCACGTGAGTTTTGGGTTATTTGCATGTTTTTCCAGGAACTTTTATGTTGTTAATGGATGAATGTTAACTTTTGAAAATTTGCATTTATACCATGTGCGTTCAGAATTGAGCATGTGAGTAATTTGTTTGGGAATTTTGCAGACCAGGCCCTAAGATTTTCACCGTGTTATCCAATTTGTCCAGGAACTTAAAGTATTTACAAAAAGGTCCCTGTAAATTGTGATTAATTACATACCCTTTTTTTAGACTTAATAAATAGTAAATTAATTCGAAAAATCACCTAAAAATTACCATTAATTCCTATTTGTGTGTAATATTTATTATGATTCTATAGGGTTAATTTCATGCATTTATAATTTTAAAAATTCAATAACTTTCAAAAACATTCCTGTTTACCTTAGAAAATTTATAAAAAAGTTGAAAGATGTTTTAAAAATTCTATAAAAATTGTTGGGTGTGCCTTTTTGTGTGTTTTATTTCCAAAACTAATTTTGTTTGAAAATTCATCATAAAAACCTGAAAATTACAAAACATTTAAAATCTTATAAAAATCATATAAAATCAAAGAAAAAACCAAAAATTCCATTTTCAGTTTCTAGTTTGTAGCTTTTAACTTCTATTTTTCATAAAATTTCCATCCATGACTTAAGGGCATTTAAATATTTTTAATTTGCAATTTAGTCATGATTAGGGATATTTTTTGTTTTGGGCCTTGTTTGATTTTTTATAAAAGTATAAAAACATACGAAAATCTCCACAAAATTACCAAAAACACTCTAAAACCAGGAAAACCAAAAATATTTTTATCTGAATTTTCTGAGCATTTTAGTTTTTTTAAAAAATCCAAAAAGATATTTGTATGTATTTTCTCTTATCGTTGTTGATTTTGTTTTCTTATTAAAAATTAAAGATTCGCAAAATTAAAAACCACTAAAAAGTGTTTTATTTTGAGAAATTTGGCTGCTTCGTATTATTTTCGTGCTCCTAGCGTTCGACCCTGGTGGCTATACCAGGTAAATAAAATAGTGAACCGCTTACATTTCATGATTGTTTGATTTCTTTTGAGTGGTTATTTCTTCTTATTGATGACGCTTGGTGATTAAGGTCACAACGACCCTTGATTACTTGCTTACTTAACTCGAGTGGTCGATTGTGTCTTCAAGGGGATGCATCATCAAGTATCTCTACGCTCTAAAAATGGTTTTTGGAAATCTCACAAACAACATCAAGTAGACTTGTAGTTATATGTGAAAGTGACTCGCATGTATCGGCTAAGTTCTATTTCCATGGTCCCACAGTGTCCACGTGAACGCACTCGATGTCTGAAGTGGAATACTCGGTGTTGCTCACGTTATCAATTTTTTGTTTGTTGCATCTCCATATCTACATTTTCATGATGTGTCCAGAATTTTATCTTCCCCTTAGAGTAATCAAATACAGCCCATGCGGTAAAGAGGAAGGGGTGACCAAGTATAATCTCAGAATCATGCTGAAGGGACCTCCACATCAAGAATAAAGAAATCCACTTTGCATTTCCATCCATCAATGGTTAATATTATGTTCCTCAATACCCATTTAGGCCTCTTGCCAGATATGTCTACAGATTGTAAGTGTGTTATGGATCGCTTAAGCAGGCCAAGATTGAACTTCTCTACTAAGCTGGTAGGAAGGAGGTTAATCAAAGAACCATTATCTAGAAGATTGTGTGCAAATGCAATGTCAGCAATCTGACTCGTCACATAGTGGGCACCAATATCCTTTTTCTTCCTAGGGATCTCATTGCAAATGGTAGATGTACTAGATATGGATAGTACATGTTTCTCTACTCATGTATTATTCTTTATGTCGGTTCTTATAGGTGTGCATCTCACCGTAAGGAATTTCTTCGTCTCATTATTACTATCCAAATATTCCAGGAAAGGCATCTCAACCTTGATATATTCCTTGCAAACTCTTTCCATATCAGCAAAGTCTTTTTTATTTTTTTTTATTTTTCTTCTTTCACTCATTAAAGCATATGGGGGAAGGGATTATTTTGGGGGACATGTTAAAATCAGAAATTGTAACTTCTTTATTCAAATAAGAATCAGAAAGTGAGTTCTTATTGTCATTACTATTTACAAGACAAACAAAACTGAAATTCAATACGTGGGAAATCAAAAACCGATGCATCTATTGGATGTTGTGGATTAAGATCCTAGGCTTATGTGACTAACTTGTCTTGAACTTCGACACGATGGTGCTCCTCATGCTGTTCTTGAATCTCGGTGACTCCAAATCCTTATTTTGTTGCTGAAGATGATGAGACGACTGCATTGATTTTGTTCCTCCTCCTCTGAGCTCTCCTCAGGTTGGGGCTCGGAACTCTCCTCCTTCTCATTTATCTGCTCAGGTACTCGCATGTTCTTCTACTCCTAAGATACATATAATATATATTATCTTATGAATAGATCTCGTGTCCAGAATTTGAGTAATCTAAATAATATACATGATCCTTCGAATTCTGTGCGTGTTGGATCATGTTGTTGGGGCTCACTTGAAGTTGGGCGAGAATTGAGTTCTTCGATGTTAACATTTTATCCTATTGATGACATAGGCGATTGAAATCCACTTTCATGCCATACTCTCATCATGGAATTTAGAGATCTCATCCAAAATGCGTTGTAATTGGGAGGAAACTTGCTAGCGTAATTGATGGTACTATTGTCGTTCCCCTTGTTGTAAATGAGTTCTTCCCCCGGTTCTGATGATTGAAGGGTGGGATGTTATTGGGGTGGGTGGGAAGACCTAATGAAAACTTGCTGGCGTGATTGACGGTACTATTGTGGTTGGTAATTATGTTGCCTCTGTTGGGTCTGGGACTAGTTGGGTTGCTTCTGCTTGGGGTACTACTGGAATTGGTGAGATGAAAAGTATGGATAATTTGGATGATATGGTCCAGTCTCATGCTTCTGTGTTGGAACATTTCTTCCCTCATGGAAATTGGAGGAGCATTTGAACCCTAGATGGTTCCTCCAACATGGCTTGTAAGCTATGAGATCCTGACAATAGAAGAGCTCATTCACCTCATTCAAAAGAGATGAGTCTACTAAAAATATCTAAGAAGTTGGTGTGTTGCTTTGGTTCTGGTATTGGTGACTCGAAGTGTTTTCAGTCCAACTGATTTATCGCTCCCCATATGGTTGCTTGTGAACATTATGCACATGGTATACTGGGGCAGGCGGTGTTGAGGGTTTGGAGATCTGAAGGTTAGCCACCTTTTCTGCTTTCTCACGCATCTGCCAATGAAGTTTCTTGAGACTCCCCAATTCTGTCAGCTTGTGTAACTCCCCTACTTTCTTCTCAATATGATCAACATTGGTGAGATTCTCTTATAATATCCTAAATCAAGAAATGTGTCTTTTGGCATATCAGTTCTAGCCATATCTTTGTGTAGACGTGATGGTGGTGGCTTCTGATAAGCATCGGAATCGATCTATCTATAGTTGCTTTTAGCCATCTCCTCGAAAACCATATAGATGGATTCGGGATCTCTGTTCAAATAGTTACCCCACATGCCGCATTCAATAAGCCTTGCACGTTGAGGTAAGTCCACCGAAGAAACGTTGTATTAGCCTAGTGATGAATCCTAGATTCATCTATATTATCTCTCTAGCATAAGAAAACCAAAAATATTGACTAACTATTAACATTAATTAATTTATAGAGTGTTGTGAATAATTAACTTCAATTATTATGTTATTATTAATCCTATTATTGTATATTTTTTGTCTTTATCTATTTTTAAAAATCCAAAAAATAGATTAATATTACATATTAATTTAACATAATTTATAAATTGAAAATACAAAAAAAGAAAAGAAATTAAATAAGTACTTTTATTACCTTAAAATTTCTTTTAAAAATATTTACTTTGTATAGATGACTTTTTCTCTCTTTAGATTCAACAAGAAAATTGTAGATCTCATCGAGATCTACAACTTTCATGTTGAACAATTTTTCTGATTTCGCTTTTAATTATTTCTTTTTAATTTTTTATGTATTTATTCTTTCCTCTAGATTTTGATTAGGCCACGTGGTCCAGTTCTAGTGCTCCATGTGGCCCGCTTCCTCTTTGATACCTGCTTCAGCCCTCTATCATCGATCCAACCTTGATGGATTTGATCCTAACCTTCAAACCATGACCAAATCGTGACCGTCTGATCGAATGATCAGATGGTTGCGAAGCCTCCTTCGACATCCAGCAACCTTCCTCCAGCGAGCGTGATTGTGTCAATCTGCCAACTTCCTCCATTTCGTCCAGTGACTTTAGCCAACGTCCCCCTTCGATTCTTACCCCAACTTCTAACCCTAACCTCCACCCTCCACAATGACTTCTAACCTCCAAGAATCCTAACTCCCATCGTCGGTTTCAAACGGTTGAAACCACTGCTCCACAATCGTTCAACCACCAATTCTCCTCGATCAAAAGTCCACTTCCGCCTTCTGCAACCGTATCCGCCATTCACAAGAGACTCTCCCAGTCGCATCTTCATTCTGTGACGGAGATTTTAAGTTGTTGAGAGTGACGGAGGAAAGTCTTCTCAAACGAGGTCCAAGGTGGCCATCACCTTGCTACAACATCCATAGAAAGGCTGCTTGAATTTCCTTACTTAGCCACTAAGGTTAAGCAATGATCGGAGCATCTTAAAGCTCCAACCTCAGCCCGTGTCCAACTCTTCATCTTTGAGTTCTTCTCTGTTCATTATCCCCAAGTAAAGTAATTCTTTGTTTTCTTATCTTTTATCCATTTTATTAACACACATTCAAGTACTCCACCCCCCATCTGAGTTCATATCTACCCTCATGGTGAATAATCTATCTTCGCAAAGGCACTAGTTCACTCCATCATCCTCCAGATCATCCTACTTGACTCTTCCTCCAATCCTCGTCTACGAGACGAAGGACCCAATATCACTCCACCTTCTTTAGACTCCTGACCTTCTCCAGTCCTCATAGGATTGCCCTATTGCTTTGGTTGTATAGACTAACAATACAGGTATCGAAGTCCCAAAGTGATCAAAGGTCTTCATGTTACTGTGATCTCAATTTTCCTACGCTGATCAGTAGATGTCGGCACAACTTAGCAGACCATCTCAGGATCTCCTCCACCCACCTATGACTTCGCCAAAGCATCAGTATCACCCTTGAGCTCTCAACATTGCACCAGAAGATTGGAGGGACAAGATCTTCTTCGTGAGAGCACAGCCTCGTCTCCATTGCCTGTGGAGGAGAGTCGTTGAGGACGAACAACAGCTACTGTTAGATTAGTCGATTTGGGTGTGATCCTACTGTCGACATTATGCCATATCTCTTCCAAGCTGAAGACCAAAGCAGTTCTTCATCCATAATCTTTGAGTTATTCGAGCCTGTGCTAAAACTTCAAAAACAATACGCATCTCGAGCCAAAGTCCAAGCCTAATTGTAGCGTGTGTTTTACGTGTGCGGACCAGGAATATTGCAAACGAACCACTGCCTACCTTTGTATTCACGGATATGTCCTCTTTCACTTTGTGAAACAATCATATCCTATAGGTTTTAGTTATTTTCTTTTTAGTCTAATTTGGAATTATTTGTAATAGAAGTTTATGTTTTTATTACATGTATGCCCTTGCGTTGTACCTTTAATAACTTGTGAACAATTGATCCAATTTTAATGAAATTGGTGTCCTTTGAAAGCTAATTTCATGCTCGTTAATCTAGTGTAATCTAATTATTGATTTGATCTACAATTCACGTATTAAATTTCAGAGTGTAAAATTTGTCTAATCATCCTTGAAATTACTTCAAAATTGAATTGTATTGTGATTGAATTGCACTCTTTAATGCACTGTGTGCATTAATATATTAATTGATTTCACAAGTAATTTATTTGCTTAATCAGGAGCATTTTTTGTGAGATGTACATTTGTTTTGTCTTGCATTGCATCATTATTTTTCATGTAGAATAATTTGCATAAAATGAATTAAAAAATATGCATGCATTGTGTTTGTTGCACCTGACCTGGCCTAGATAGCTTCAAAATCATTTAAATAAATAATTGACACCTCAATTAAATTAAATAGTTTCTTGTGTCCCTATGTTTGACCCTGGACTTGCCCATGTATAAATTAAGCCGAGTCCTCCTCGCGGGTATCCTTTGACTTGATTATGTTGATTGCTTTTTGACTAGTGCTACAACAAACACATTCTATCTTAGCTGAAAAGTGATTCATCACCTAGTCCAGAAAAACTCATGGTAATGGCATCTCTGTAGTATATCCTTGAACCTCTCCCAAGATTCGTGAAACAGCTCTAAGATAATTGGGTGAAATTTGCAATCTAAGATCGCATCTTATTTGTCCTTCCTAGTCGATAGAACTTCTTTAAGAACATGTCTTTTAGTGTATCCCCATGTGGTTACCTCCCTTCCTAGGTTTGACAACCAATATTGGGCCTTATCTGCTAAGGCATAGGGAAAGGCCCATAATCTGATATAGGCTTGAGTTATCCTAGGATGATTTAAATTCTGACAGACCATCTCAAACTCTCGTAGAAAGGTAAGTGGTTATCCAGTAGGATTGATAAAGAATTTGGGTATCAATGAAAGAAAAGGAGACTTTAAATCAAACTTCTCTTCAATGGACGGGAATCAGATATAGTTATTGATTTGATCTTCCCTCAAATTATAAGAATCCATCATTTTATCCTCCACTAGATCACATCTATTCTATTTGGTCTTGTAGTCTCTCATTTCTCTGCTCAGATTCTGACAGTCTATCCAAAATCTGCTTCAGTACATGATCTCTACCATCATCTTCTCTCTTTGGAGGCATCTCTTCTTCGTTTTCTTCATTGTGGTTAAAAATGGATTTGTATAAGTCCTCATGAAAGTATAATAAGATCTAGAAACATCGTGGAGAGGGTCAACCTTGGTGTGAGAAGAGAAGAGAGGATTGGTATGGGTCTAACAAAATCCTAAAATTGATTGATTTGAATTGGATCCAAGAAGAGAGTCATCTTGGTTCCTATAGGGTCTTGAGTAAGAGTCTTGAACCCATAAAGAGTGGGGTTTGGAGAGTTCAACAAGAAGTTTATAAGATTTCATCCTAGAGAGAGAACTCGGGCTCGGAAACCACTCCAGTGACATCCTTGAGAGAAGATCAGTCGCTTTCAACGAGATACAAGGGGTTCCCACCCTTTCTACAATCACCTCTAAAATATTGCTATAGCTCCGCCATAGCCAAAGCGTAGAGAGAAGAACCGATGACCACTCCAGGGACTCATCCCAACAATAGTGACATTTGATCTACCGTGGTGATCGTAAGTTAATTAGACATTTTAGTATTGCACAAAAATCGATGATCAATCAAAAATGAACAACAATTACAAATAAATCAATCAATGAAGATGTTGTTCAATATTTATTTAACATTTAAAGCCCTAGGCTCGACTCATGGAGGCAACTTAAACAAGCTTAGGAACAATTTCATAAAATTAATGCACCCGATTTTCGAGAAGGAAACTCTTTTTTATACAATAAAATACTAATATGCCAATGTAACCAAGTTTAGGGTAATTCATAAAAAAATCAATCAAATGAATTCCAAAATTTTTAAACTTGGTCAGAATGTGAATGCATGCAAATTTACGCTACTCCAATTTTCTTAGATTTTTCTAATGCAAAATAATTTTTTTATGAATTAACCATTGTGTAAAATGTGGTTAGACTAATTGATTTTTAATAAATATCAACATTTAATATTTCTCAAAACTAAAATTATCCTAGATATATCTAAATGAATAAAATCCAGAACAACTTTAATTTCATAAAAATAATAAACTAGGATTTAATTTCAAATCAATTACTCCAATCATAAAAACAATTATTCCAAAACAATACACATGTAGATGACTTTGTTTTTGGGCACATTAAAGATCTATTTTTTTTTTGAAAATTTTAAATGAAGAGTTGATTTAATGCGATTTAATGAAGCACATGTGACAACAATGTCAATTTTCCACAAAAACAAATTTATTAAATCAACCATAAATCATAAATACATCAAATAAATTTCATTATGTAGATAATGAATCAAGGTTCAATATTCAATTTTCAAAAAATTAAAATGATGGAAGTTAATGGTTTATTTAATACTCAAATAGAAGGGTCTAAATATAAAATATAAAAACAAATTTAAACAAATAGGTGCAGCCTAGGGACTTTTTGCAATATTTGAAATCCGATAGGATTTCGTAATTTGTCAAAAAGAGGTGGGCCTTAATAGTAGTTTAGAAGATATAGTAGGGTTTTTATACACATATCATGATCATGTGCGCACGTGATCAGTTCGTCTGATCCAATGGTGTGGGTTCTTCCTTACTTGCTTGATATGAGGTAAATGTATTTCGAGGAAGACTTCTTCTGCCCAAACTCCTGTGGTCACTCATTAACCCTTCTCCTCCATTTTGTTCATGATGCTGGAACCTAAGCATGATAGAGCTCAGATCAACGATAGTTTCTTGAGAAGATCTCCCACAAATCTTTACCGTCTCTACAATGAAAAAGAAGACTCAAACCAGAAGGTTTGGTATATTTGTCAAGCCATAAAAATAGGGAAAATGATGGATGAGAGTTCCTATTTGGCTAGGGAAGGAACTGATCTTCGATCCGATGATGACCAGGTTTGTAGGTTTTCGCGACCCCATTTCCCGGGTCGTCGAATCCTCCCATATCCGGATCTGGTTACTCAGCAATAATTTATTCAGCAATCACAACTAACATTCAGAAATATACTGCAAATAAAAATACTCGGAAGAAAGTATTTCAACACTTTTCCATTCACAAAATATAGTTCAGATGATACACTGTCCCACTATAACCATTTACATGTACATCAGCTTGAAAGGAAAATACACAAAATATTACTAACTACCTTAAAGAGTAAAGCTACTGTGGCTGGCTGGATGTCTAGTATGTAAGCCGGATGAATTTTAAAGTCCTTGCGATTGCTCACCGATACCTGTTGGGTTTTCCATAAATCATAGGATAAAAATTAGCGAATGCTAAGTAACGAAGAAGAGAAAAGCAAACAAATTGTGTAATTTTTCAAAACTTGATATCACAAAAATTTCATTCCTTTTCATTAACTTAAGTCCTATTCCTTTCTATTCCACATCAGGGATTAGTCTAGGGGAACCCCACCATTCTTGGACTCCGAAGCTGTGGATGCTTCAGGATTGGAGATTGTGTTGATCTTGGTAAGCTTATGCCGCTGCACGTCGCCTCAACCAATCCTCCAATACTACCCTGACAATTTCCTTTTCTTTTATTAAACAGGGTCTCAACCCTCAGCCTGAAAAAAACAAAAGAGCACACCGTCCTCGAGGACTCGGTTGCTTAAAACCTCAGGCTAACATTTAATCATATAACCTAGCGGCTTTAAATACATGTTATCGTGACTCAGCCGCTATTGAACCACCTGTGCCTCCACATGGCACGACCACATCTTCCGTCGTTCCAACCCGAATATATTGGCTCCCGGTACCACGCGCTGCAAAACATTCAATTTGTGCGCACTTATCATAACAGGGCAACCGTGTACCACCTAGGTAGGGAAGTGCCAATACGGGTTCCTTCCGACAACCTACAGGTTGCATGCCCGACCTGTAGTACTACTCCCAGTCATCCTTATCGTGACACAAGATCCTTTTCAGGATCCAACTCAAATCACACCAATTCACATGATGTAATTCTTTTGTTAAGTCTTTGATTTGCATAAACCGCAATACTTAATATCGACTCACATATATATTATTCATAACCATATGTATACTCCTATTTATACCTATTTTAACTCCCAAACCCTAACTTTCATTGCCAACGCATCAATTTGATGCGTAAATCTTATTTTAGTGGGAATCACAAAGCAATTCTTCAGACTTTTTCAAAAATAACCAAAATTAGGGTTCCTCGTAGCAAAGAATACAAAATCAAGAATTTCAATAATTTCGTATGAAAACCCAACAGCAAAAAGGAAGGATTTCGTTACCTAATCGAGCTCTCTCTCGTGTATGCAAGGCTTTATCGAGTTTCGTTTTTAGAAAGGCTAACTTAAGGCTCCTGAAAAGATCGAATTTCATTTTTCGTATCAAAACGCTAAGAACATGTTAAGAACGCGAAGAACGAACGAAGAACGCGAAGAACACAAAAACGTCAAGAACATATTTTCTCTTAGAATTTCGGCAGAGTTTCCCCTTATATCGGGATATATTTCTCGGAAAATTTCGGCAGAGTTTCCCCTTATATCGGGACATATTTCAAAATAAAAACGAAAAAAGTTTCATCTATAAAATCAATCGAGAGGAAAATAACAACGAAACTGAAAGAATATACTCAACAACAAGAGATGAAGAACCGGTAGACGCCACACATCTTAGGTGAGTGAACGTGTGACGAATCACAGGGTCACTGACGTGCACAGCTGCCCGCACCTAAGTAGGGTATTACACAGATTTCTCCATCAAAATAACTATAAAAGCATAATACGAAGAATAGAAACATAAACGATGGAGAATCGGTAGACACCACGCGTCTTAGATGAGTGAACGTGTGACGAATCACAGGGTCACTGACGTGCATAGCCGCCCGCACCTAAGTAGGGTGTTACACAGATTTCTCCTCGAACCACAACAGGAAAACGAATCGGAAAGAAATATGAATCAAAAACAAAACTTGGAAGAACAAGAGTATGAATTGAAAGCCTAGCTTACGAAGCAATTAAGAGAGGATCATACCTTTCTTCTCCTCGTTCTCCCGGCAGCGCTTCGCTAGCGCTCCTCCCTCGCCTCCCACTCCTCCTCCCAACCTCTCGACCCTAGCCCTTGGGGTGGTGGTGGTGGTAGTGGAAGTTGTAGAGAATGAATGGGTAGGGGGGTCTATTTATAGGCCCCAGAAAACCACTAACCATGGTTAGAAAACCATGGTTTAGACCTTAACCATGGTTTAGCGGCCCATGGTTTTGGCCCATGGTTTTAGCCAAAACTTATCCCAAACTTGGAGCCTAAGTTAGAACATTCTAGAGGATTCTAGATTCGCTAATGACGCTTAATTAACACTAATCGTGATTAACTTTCACTAATCGCGATTTAACTTTCGCGGCTTACGCTTATCTTTTGTTAACTGTTGATTAGTGTTTACTAATGATCATTAGCGGCTTTCAATCGTCATTAATTTATTTAATCATGTTTAATTAGTCTTAATGACAGTCATTATGGATTAATGACATCTTAGCCTTCCTTACTTCTCTTTCTTCCGAAATTCATAACAAATCGAAACGAAGTCCGATTCACACGAAACAAATTCTGTTGGTTTCCTCTTTACGAGCCGGATCTTATTATATAGGATCCGAGATATGCCAAGTTCAAAGCTTTACAATTATAACAACCTTAAAGGAAGTCTCGTCCTCGAGACTATAAATGCAGGCATAACAACCTTAAAGAGGATTGAAATCATAATAACCTTAAAGAGAATGAACGTCATGTCATGAACATATACATAATACATAATTTTATTATTCAAACAAGTACGGATATTTCTCTCTCATTTCTACCTCAGGTTCCCATGTGGCTTCTTCAAACTCTTGGTTTCGCCACAATATTTTAACTAGAGGCACCTCTTTGTTTCTCAACTTCTTGATATCCCTTTCAAGTATTTGCACAGGTATCTCTTGGTATGTCAAGTCTGGCTCAACATGTAAATCATCATAACTTATCTTATGCTCTGGATCCCTAATGTACTTTCTCAGATTTGATACATGAAATACATCATGTATTGCCGAAAGATGTGGAGGAAGTGCAAGTCTATAGGCAACTTTTCCAATCCGTTGAATAATTTCAAAGGGACCCACGAACCTGGGTGCTAACTTCCCACGCAAGCCAAACCTCTGAACACCCTTCATAGGTGATACTTTGAGAAATACAAAGTCGCCTACCTCAAATTCAAGGTCTCTTCTCCGGGTATCACTATAACTTTTCTGGCGACTCTGAGCAGTTAATAGTCTTTTTCTAGCAAGTTCTACAGCTTCCCGTGTCTCCTGAAGTCTATCTGAATCATAAAGGTTCTTTATTCCGACCTCTTGCCAACACAAAGGAGTAGTACACTTTCGTCCATATAGTGCTTCAAATGGTGCCATGCCAATACTTGTATGGTAACTATTATTGTAGGTGAATTCTACAAGAGGCAAATGTTTAATCCACGATCCCTTCCATTCTAAGGCACATGCTGGCAAGTGAAACATGAATTCACAAACTCAGCAACATCTTTCTTCATTCCCGGCCACCAAAAGTATGAATGAAGATCCTTATACATCTTCGTAATTCCTGGATGAATAGATAATCTAGAACAATGAGCTTCTCGTAAGATGTCTTTCCTTAGTTCAGGTGTGTCTGGTACACAAGCTCTGTGATGGTTATATAGTAACCCATCTTGTATCTGAAATCCCTCTATCTCATTCTTCTCAAGTTGTTGTTTCAATTCTTTAAGGACTGGATCATCCTCCTGTCCTTTCTTTATTTTATCCCGCATCTCTGGTTTGTATCGATGAGGAATAGTTATAGTATCAGCACTACTATCAAATGGTTTCCATTAGCTTAACGTTGATAGTAAACCCCAGAAGTGAATAGCACTCACTAACCCGGGTGAATAAGTTCTTCTGCTAAGTGCATCTGCTACGACGTTCCCCTTACCAGGGTAGTAGGAGATAGTGCAATCATAATCTTTCAACAACTCTAGCCACCGTCTCTGTCTCATATTGAGCTCCTTTTGATCAAACAGATATTTCAAGCTTTTATGATCGGTGAAGATTTCAAAAGTAATACCATATAGGTAGTGTCTCCATATCTTTAAAGCGAAAACTATGGCAGCTAATTCAAGGTCATTTGTTGGGTAGTTCTTCTCATGTGTCCTGAGCTGTCGTGATGCATACACAAATAACTTACCATGTTGCATAAGAACCGCCCCAAGTCCTTCTTTAGATGCGTCAGTGTACACTGTAAACCCTTCACTCCCGGAGGGTAGAGTAAGGATGGGTGCAGATGTTAGGCATTCTTTCAGTGTCTGAAAACTAGCTTCACATGTATTAGACCATAAGAATGGGACCTCCTTTTGAGTTAGTCTAGTCATTGGCAATGATATCCGTGAAAAGTCCTTCACGAATCTTCTATAATATCCAACTAAACCCAGAAAAGATCATATTTCTGTGACAGTCTTCGGGCGTTCCCAACTCATCACTGCACTAACCTTTGTAGGATCAACTGATATACCTTCCCCAGAAATAACATGGCCTAAGAAAGATACTTCAGATAGCCATAAGTCACATTTGCTATATTTAGCGTACAGTTTGTTCTTCCTTAGAGTTTTAAGTGCTCGCCTGAGATGGTGTTCATGCAGATACTTATCCTTGGAGTAAATAAGCACATCATCAATAAAGACTACTACAAAGTGATCTAAGAACTCCTTGAATACTCTATTCATGAGATCCATGAAGGTTGCTGGGGCATTTGTTAGTCCAAAAGGCATAACTAAGAATTCATAATGCCCGTATCTAGTTCGAAAAGCTGTCTTGGGAATATCTGTGTCTTTAATTTTCAACTGATGGTATCCAGATCTTAAATCAATCTTGGAATACACAGTTGAACCTTGTAACTGATCAAAGAGATCATCTATTCTTGGCAGAGGATACTTGTTCTTTATTGTCCTCTTGTTTAGTTGTCTATAGTCAATGCACAACCGCATCGAGCCATCCTTTTTCCTAACAAATAAGACAGGTGCACCCCATGGTGAAGTATTAGGACGAATGAATCCTTTATCTAACAGTTCTTGCAATTGTACCTTTAACTCTCGTAACTCAGCTGGTGCCATCCTATACGGAGGGATAGAGATAGGCTGAGTATCAGGTATGAGAGAGATTTCAAATTCAATCTCTCGCTCAGGTGGTAATCCAGGTAGTTCCTCTGAAAATACATCAGTAAACTCGCACACTATAGGCACATCTTCTATCATTCTTTCTGACCCTGATGTAGTGGATACATAAGCTAAATAACCTTGGCACCCTTTCTCTAACAACTGTTGTGCCTTCAATGTAGAGATATATTTGATATTATCATTGGATGTCTTTCCAATGAACTGGAACTCTATCGAGTTAGGAAGGTGGAATGTTACTGTCTTCTGGAAACAGTCAAGACATGCATGATGCCTTTCTAACCAATCCATTCCTAGTATAAGATCAAAGTAATTCAATTCGATAAGTAGTAGATAAGCAGGTGATGGATGTCCTGCAATTTGTCTCACACAGTTGTCTAAGGTGTCCTTGAATTATAATTGACCTCCTGGTTCCTTACTGAGATAATGGTTTTGTGCTTGTATCGGAATCTTACCTCATAATAGGAATAATATATTCTTCTCCTTCTCCTTCTCTCTCTTTTTTTTTCCCTACGAAGCAGCTCCTCTATGCTCTTCCAAATGGAGTAGGAGCAAACAAAGTCTATAGACCGATGGTATCTAGACTTATTCTTATAAGGGTGAATAGAACCCTCTACTCTAGCATCTACGATTCTGGAAAACTTTGATCTCTCATTGTGGCATTGATTCTTTGCTCTAATGCCTACTACCTTTGACCCATGTCTTGAAGCATTCCCATTATAGCCGCTAATTGTCTAGACACGTCTTGGTTTGCCATGATCCTAGGATGAGTCAAGGTCAAAGGTCAGATACTATATGTTTTAGCATGATGTACATAAGGGACAATGACTTGTGAATGGTACTGCAGTCATTTATTAAGATCAAAGGATCTTAATACAACCTTAGTTTCTGAATACCGCTCATAGTTATTAATTACTAAATAAATTACTGGAGTAACCGGGCTCTGATACCAATCTTTCGCGACCCCATTTCCCGGGTCGTCGGATCCTCCCATATCCGGATCTGGTTACTCAGCAATAATTTATTCAGCAATCACAACTAACATTCAGAAATATACTGCAAATAAAAATACTCGGAAGAAAGTATTTCAACACTTTTCCATTCACAAAATATAGTTCAGATGATACACTGTCCCGCTATAACCATTTACATGTACATCAGCTTGAAAGGAAAATACACAAAATATTACTAACTACCTTAAAGAGTAAAGCTACTGTGGCTGGCTGGATGTCTAGTATGTAAACCGGATGAATTTTAAAGTCCTTGCGATTGCTCACCGATACCTGTTGGGTTTTCCATAAATCATAGGATAAAAATTAGCGAATGCTAAGTAACGAAGAAGAGAAAAGCAAACAAATTGTGTAATTTTTCAAAACTTGATATCACAAAAATTTCATTCCTTTTCATTAACTTAAGTCCCATTCCTTTCTCTTCCACATCAGGGATTAGTCTAGGGGAACCCCACCATTCTTGGACTCCGAAGCTGTGGATGCTTCAGGATTGGAGATTGTGTTGATCTTGGTAAGCTTATGCCGCCGCACGTCGCCTCAACCAATCCTCCAATACTACCCTGACAATTTCCTTTTCTTTTATTAAACAGGGTCTCAACCCTCAGCCTGAAAAAAACAAAAGAGCACACCGTCCTCGAGGACTCGGTTGCTTAAAACCTCAGGCTAACATTTAATCATATAACCTAGCAGCTTTAAATACATGTTATCGTGACTCAGCCGCTATTGAACCACCCGTGCCTCCACATGGCACGACCACATCTTCCGTCGTTCCAACCCGAATATATTGGCTCCCGGTACCACGCGTTGCAAAACATTCAATTTGTGCGCACTTATCATAACAGGGCAACCGTGTACCACCTAGGTAGGGAAGTGCCAATACGGGTTCCTTCCGACAACCTACAGGTTGCATGCCCGACCTGTAGTACTACTCCCAGTCATCCTTATCGTGACACAAGATCCTTTTCAGGATCCAACTCAAATCACACCAATTCACATGATGTAATTCTTTTGTTAAGTCTTTGATTTGCATAAACCGCAATACTTAATATCGACTCACATATATATTATTCATAACCATATGTATACTCCTATTTATACCTATTTTAACTCCCAAACCCTAACTTTCAGAGCCAACGCATCAATTTGATGCGTAAATCTTATTTTAGTGGGAATCACAAAGCAATTCTTCAGACTTTTTCAAAAATAATCAAAATTAGGGTTCCTCGTAGCAAAGAATACAAAATCAAGAATTTCAATAATTTCGTATGAAAACCCAACAGCAAAAAGGAAGGATTTCGTTACCTAATCGAGCTCTCTCTCGTGTATGCAAGGCTTTATCGAGTTTCGTTTTTAGAAAGGCTAACTTAAGGCTCCTGAAAAGATCGAATTTCATTTTTCGTATCAAAACGCTAAGAACATGTTAAGAACGCGAAGAACGAACGAAGAACGCGAAGAACACGAAGAACGTCAAGAACATATTTTCTCTTAGAATTTCGGCAGAGTTTCCCCTTATATCGGGATATATTTCTCGGAAAATTTCGGCAGAGTTTCCCCTTATATCGGGACATATTTCAAAATAAAAACGAAAAGAGTTTCATCTATAAAATCAATCGAGAGGAAAATAACAACGAAACTGAAAGAATATACTCAACAACAAGAGATAAAGAACCGGTAGACACCACACATCTTAGGTGAGTGAACGTGTGACGAATCACAGAGTCACTGACGTGCACAGCTGCCCGCACCTAAGTAGGGTATTACACAGATTTCTCCATCAAAATAACTATAAAAGCATAATACGAAGAATAGAAACATAAACGATGGAGAATCGGTAGACACCACGCGTCTTAGATGAGTGAACGTGTGACGAATCACAGGGTCACTGACGTGCATAGCCGCCCGCACCTAAGTAGGGTGTTACACAGATTTCTCCTCGAACCACAACAGGAAAACGAATCGGAAAGAAATATGAATCAAAAACAAAACTTGGAAGAACAAGAGTATGAATTGAATGCCTAGCTTACGAAGCAACTAAGAGAGGATCATACCTTTCTTCTCCTCGTTCTCCCGGCACCGCTTCGCTAGCGCTCCTCCCTCGCCTCCCACTCCTCCTCCCAACCTCTCGACCCTAGCCCTTGGGGTGGTGGTGGTAGTGGAAGTTGTAGAGAATGAATGGGTAGGGGGGTCTATTTATAGGCCCCAGAAAACCACTAACCATGGTTAGAAAACCATGGTTTAGACCTTAACCATGGTTTAGCGGCCCATGGTTTTGGCCCATGGTTTTAGCCAAAACTTATCCCAAACTTGGAGCCTAAGTTAGAACATTCTAGAGGATTCTAGATTCGCTAATGACGCTTAATTAACACTAATCGTGATTAACTTTCACTAATCGCGATTTAACTTTCGCGGCTTACGCTTATCTTTTGTTAACTGTTGATTAGTGTTTACTAATGATCATTAGCGGCTTTCAATTGTCATTAATTTATTTAATCATGTTTAATTAGTCTTAATGACAGTCATTATGGATTAATGACATCTTAGCCTTCCTTACTTCTCTTTCTTCCGAAATTCGTAACAAATCGAAACGAAGTCCGATTCACACGAAACAAATTCTGTTGGTTTCCTCTTTACGAGCCGGATCTTATTATATAGGATCCGAGATATGCCAAGTTCAAAGCTTTACAGTAGGTGATGGAAGGAAGACGGGAAATGAGTAGACTCAAGGGTTAGGATGGTGCATGGTTGAATTTCAAAGGAAGAAGATGAGAAGAGTAGTAGTAGAGATGGAAACAAGGAAAAGACAAGATAAAATAGGGAGTAGAGAGAAGGAAAATGGGAAAAAAAGACTGCATTAGGAAGTTTGATTGCGAGTTCACCGATATAGTGTTGGATTCGTGAGGACTTCGTTCTTTACCTTTAAAGGTTAGGTAGTGTTCACCATGAAGCTCTACATCTTTGAGCATAGTTGTGATAGAGGGACTCGCGTGGATATCATCGAGGTATGAGGATTGTCTTGGCTTCTACTAATCTCCTTCTTCCTGTAACGAAGAGGAAGGTGGAGACTGGTAGTCATCCTCCATGGATTGGTGGATGGGTTCAATTTGGGTCATCGTCAAGGGTTTTGATTAGTTAATGGGTTAGGGTTTGTGTGAGGATAGCGAGTGGTTACGGATGGTGGAATGATCAGAGGCGATAAGGGAGAGAGGGTCGTCCAGGGTAGTGATAGGGTTGGTTGCAAGCCGGTGATGGCTGGAGGGAGAGGCAACGGTTGTTGGGGTAGGAGTTGATCTTTCGGTTGTTACATTTGTTGAAGATCAAATGCACATGGTTTTGCTGCGTAGTGAAGGGATAAAAGAGAAGAGGGTAGATCAGAACCAATAGATCTAATCCGATCCAACGGTTGGGAACTAGGGCGTTGGAATGAGAGGGAGGTAGCACATGACCCAGAAAAATAAAAAATAAATAATATCAAAATAAAAGGAAAATTATGTAAAATTAAAAGGTTTTAGTTGTTCGTATTGAAAAGATCGACAACCTTAGTGAAGAGACCAAAAGTAAAAGACCTCATATGTGGAAAACACATTTTTTGTGGTATTTTATGTAAACAAAATGCCTGGATTTTTTATTTTGTAATTTTTCAATTTTTAATTAAACAAAAATTCAATAAAATCAAATAAAATAAATGGAGAATATTTACAGATTAATCTAATTTTTTGATATCTTTAATAATGAAGAAAATAAAGAACTAAAATGAAAGAAACTTATGTACTGAGTATATATACAAACTCATAACCATTTATTTTCATTGCCTTTTATATTTTGAATTTTGATTTTTGTGTAGTTTATAAAATCACAACTCAAATAAAAGAAATAAAAAGGAAACAAATTAGAAAGAGTTAAATTAGTGCATAAAATGATGAATCAAAAGTCATTGAATATACACGATATGCAATTCGGTCCCAAAACCCAAATTTCACATATGAACTATGATTATTTGAATTTTGTCTTGATTTGTATATAACTAAGTGTACATTAATTCAAAAGCGAGTAATGTTTATAGAAGACTGTATGTAAGAGATATTTGACTTTGTGACTTTTCAGTCTCAAACTAGGGGTTTGGTTTATTTCATGTGTGTGTGTAAGTTAGTATCTTTTTAGGATTTTTTATTGATTAATATTAGTGATATGTATATAGTGGAACTAGTTTGAAGTCAATTGGAGTTAGTGTGAATTTATTAGAAATGGGTGAAGTTAGGTGAATATATACAATTGATTATAAATGCAATATGAAAATGCTAATTTATGTAAATTATTTACATGTGCATGAATGCTAATTATGAATTATAAATACCTAAATACATTTAATTACTCGGGATAAAGCTCTATTTTCAGCTAATTAGAGTGGTGAATCACAAATTCATCACCAGGCTTCCAATATTGTAAATAAAATGTGCATAATAGTTTCAAATTTCATGTGTTAGGGCAACTACACATAAGGTCGAAAAATAAAAATTCAAACATTTCATCTAGATATTTTCGAATTATTTTTTATAATTAAGCTTTTATTCTAAGCTAGAGTTCAAAGGTGTGTTTGATCGATTTGGAGTAATATATAAAGAGATATTGTCCTTAAGTTGCAGAATTGGCATATTGGGGTTTATGTTTCCATCCTGATTATTCATGTACTATTTTTGGTATTTATTTTGTTTTTGTATTTATTTTTATACACATAAAGGAAAAAAGAATTAGGTTATAATAATCAAGAATAAATAGTCATGGCTTTATGTATGTATATGTTGTATACATGTATGTTGAGTTATGTTATGTACATCGCATTATTATTTTTGAGGTTTTCCTTACTTTTCTACTTTTTATTCGATTACGATCTAAATAGTATTTACAATACTATTTATTCATTTTCATCTGATCATGTTGCAAACTGTGGAAGTAGATACACATAAATGACTAAACAAGCAAGCACGACGACGCGCGTATTTACGAGGTTTTCCCGTATTGGGCTACATCCTTAGTGGAGGTGATATATCTCTCTCTATATAGAGGAAAACTGGTGTACAGAGAGATGATAGAAAACACTATCCCCATGAAGTTTTATATATTACCCCATACAGAAGAATATCCATAAATAGACAAATTCTCAAATCTCTCTAAATAGATAGATTTTCAATAGGAAGAACTACAAATCTCCCCCAATGGGAAGAACGGATGGGTTATTAAATAATCAGAATCATAAATGACCCATAAATGACCCTACAATCAATTATGATATGGATGGATTCCAAATTTAGGATTCAAATCATATCAATAATCTCCACCTTGATTTCAATCCTCGAATAGTAGAAGTACTCCAAATCCAGATAGTAGGACTTACGACACTGTCCTCAGATAACAGAATGACCATTGCTCCAAATCCAGATGGTATGCTTCAAGACATCATTAGTGATCTCTACCGTGAATTGAATCCTCATATTAAAGAACTACAACTACTAGACTCCACCATTGCCTTCTCCTTCAAGGGGTTACTGCTTGATTGCCCGCCAAAGGTCAAACCCATTCCTATAGGTTAAGTCTTAGATTTTTAGATGATGCAACACCATCTCACTTTATGATCCTAATGGAACATGATGCTTTGATTTCAATTTTTGGTGAATCGCGAAAGCGGAACACACACAAATGATCAAAAAGCAAGCATGAAGACACATGTACTTACAAGGTTCACCCATATTGGGCTACATCCATGGAGTCTATGGTAGATCTCTCTCAATATTGTGAAAGAACTAGAGTACAGAGAGACGATACAAAATACTAAACCTATGGGGGTTTATATGTTGTCACATACAAATACATCTCTATAATATTGACAGACTCTCAAATCTCACTAAACAGTCAGATTTGCAAAACATCTTTAAATAGGAAGAACTCCAAATATCCACCAATGGGAAGAATAGATGGGTTAGAAAATAGTTAGAATCAGAAAATATCATCCAATCAATTATGATTAGGAAGGTGATAAATAGGGGAACGGATAGAGGGTCACACGGTCTCACAAGGCGAGACCGCGGTCCATGAGTTGACCACTCTAAAACCCCAGTTAGTCAGCAATTAACCCACGATATTTAAATAAAGGCAATGAACAACACAAGTGAGGTTAAAATCTATTTTTCTCTACCATAAAATGCAAGCAGGCATGCATGTAGAGGTCGAACCACAGAGAGCAATACAGGTAGCCTAAGGTTATTTGTGTACAACGAAGTCATCCATCATGTATATACATAGATCTTTTTTGTGGGTTTTTAATTTTATTTTTTTATTTTTATTTTTGTTTTATATTTTGTATTTGATTTTTAATTTTTTGTTTTTTATATTTTGTTTTTATATATTTTTTATTTTTACATTACTTTTTCTTTTATATAAATAATATAGCATATATAAGGTTTTATATACACAATATATAGTAGTATATTTCTAAATACTAATAAATATAGATAAAATACATAAAATAAATTGTTTTTGGGTTTTTTATCTTTTTCTCATGTTTTTGTAACTTTTTGGAATTTTTAGTATTTTTTATGTATTTTTAAAGCCAAAAATATTCAACCTAAGGATTAAATATATAGTCTGAAATTGATTTGAATGTTAGGAATATCAAATAAGTTCCAAAATTATCCAAATCAATTTTAGTGTATAAATATTTATATAAAGAAAATTATAAAATAGAAAAATATATTTGGACTTTTAAAGGATTTTTTAGATTTTTATAAAACATTTTGGGGTTTTTCGATTTTTAAGCTTTTGTTTTCCCATTTTTAGTGATTTTGGTTGCTAATTAAAATAGGATAAAATAGACTATATATAATTTTTTTTGGAATTTTTAGACACATTTTTATATGTTTTGTTATTTTCTAAGTTAAATAAGATGAAATGGGTTCTTTTTCATTTTTAATAATAGATTAAATGCAAAAAATGCCAAAAAAAATTAGAGTGAATATATATGGCATGAAACATATAACCCTATTTTTGTGGATATTTTGGAGCTCAATAGCTATATTTAATAAATAGATAAAAAGTAAAAAATCAATGTCCCAGTAGAGGCATTTTGTAAATAAACTAAACATCAAAGGTACAGATGCAATTTTGCCAAAAATATATAACGTTCAATTCATTTTATTGGACTAATAATCAATTACAAAAATGCCCAGGGCAAAATATGCAAAATGACCATCACGTGGGACTACACGTGACACGCTTGGGAAGGACCAAAATGTATATATACAAAAGACCAGGGGCCTTCTAGTGATTTTTACAAAAATATACAACGTGCATATAATTTTATTGGACTCAATATAAATACAAAAAGTAGCAGGGTATCCCTGCAAATTCGCTACTGCACGTGGGACGGCACGTGAGGTGATGTGGAAAGAACCCAAATGTAAATACAGGAAAATACAGGGGTTATATTAAAAAATTTCCAATATATTTAAAACACTACAATTTATTTACAGAACCAATAAATAAATATAGAAAATTACGGGGGCAAAAGGTGAAATTTACCCCCAAAGAGGTGCGAGCCAACGACTGGATCTTGGTCACTTGCCACGCGTCGCTCTCCTGTCGCGTGATGACGCTTCGCCTTTGACGGTGGAGATTAGATCTTGGATGTGCAATCGACGGCTGAGGTGCATCGCAATCCAATGACAGTTGTGCTCCTGGATGAACAGGCAATGATCGGACGGCAGAGAGGGCGGCTCGAAGAACAGGGAAGAACTTCCCCAACCCCGAGCTTTGATCCGTTGGTGTGGGTGTGTCCGATCTCCTCGTGAGCTCCTACTGGCCCAAAAGGCTTCATGGGCCACCGCGTATCGACTGGAGGGCTCGGAGGGATCGGAGGGTCGCCAGAGCTCTTCAGCAAGGTCGAGAAAGGATCGGGCATAAGGTATCTTGTTTCTGCAAAAATCGACTCCCAATTGATTCCTTTGGCCTCTAGACCTGTAGAGTAATCTCAACACAACACAAGGAAGGTCTGGGGTGCTTTGTTGAGTGGCGCGGAGCGAAGGAGGGTGAGAGCAGAGGTCTCCGGTGAAGCGGCGGAGGTGGAGACCTAATCGCGTTCTCCATAAGGGAGCAAGGTGTGTGAAGGGGCGAGCGATGTGAAGAAACGAGAGGGGAAGAGAGTGAGGGCGAAAGCGGGGTCGGAGAGAGGATGAACACGTACAGAGGAGCTCGCCGGAGTTCCACTCCGGTGAACTTCGTAGATGAGAGATTACACTAATTTAACTATCTATAACCTAATCGAACAACTGGAAGTTAAATTTACACCTAAATGCGATAAAATTGGACGATAAGGATAGCTCTTATACCTGAGAGAGCTCAAGGAGTAGAGTCGCCGAAGAGGGCGGCCGTGGTCGCACCTCCATCCTCCCGGAGCTGGTTCCAATCGCCAGGAAGCTCCTCCTGTCACGAGGAAGCTTCGTAGATGAAGAAACGGGGCTCCTAGACTCGGATTAATGGCCAAGATTGGATGGAGGGAGGAGATGGTTTATTTATAGACAGTGAAAGCACCCTTATTTGACTGATCGGTTGTAAAGAATCCAATGCATTTACAAGGGATACAAGAAGGTGGTGTGTATGCACAATGATCCATGATCATTTTCGATGAAGGAAGTGACCTCAATGGACGGATGGAATGGCCGGTAGAAAAGAGGAAATTGCGGGAAAATGCAGATTTGACGGGTTGCAGAACTGGGGGGAGAGTTGACCGAGGGTCAACCAAGGATGCGACCCCATTGGTCCAGTCAGGCACGCTATAGGACAAAACAGCAATTTTATTAAATAATAATTATTTAAAATTATTAATGCTTTTATTATTTTTCGATTATAAAATAAAAATGTTTATTATTTTATGTAGTATTTTATTACGATTTTTATTTATTTTTTTGACTTTCTTATTAATAGTTGGTTTTTAATAGTGTATTTATAGGTATATCCATCTATGTTTTGTATATTTTTATTTTATAAGGTATATTTTAATGTATTATTTTATTCTTTTATTTTATATATTTATAACTTATTTTTACATTTTTGTGATATTATCTATACATGTAAAGAAATAGGTATGTATAGTTTATAGGTATATTTATAGGTATCTTACCTATGTATTATATACAACTTTTTATTTTAATGTATTTTCTTTGTTTTATTTTATCATTGTATTTTTAATATAATATACATGATATTTACAATATTATAAAAAAATAAATGAATTAAGAATAAAAGAATAGGTCCCTTTTTATCTATACAAGTATAACTATAGGTATTTTGCCTATATTTTCACATAGACTTGTTTTGTTTTACCTTTTCTTTTGGGTTTTATTTTGATTTAAATATGCACACATGTTATAAATAATAATTATAAAATTATAAAAATATAATTTGTATAAATAATGAAAGGATGAATAAAATGAATATTTTAATCGAGCTTATTATATAATGGGGGTCAAAAACCTAACTTTCATACAGTAATTCCAAAAATATGAAACCACCACCATTAAATAGGTTGTGAAAAGTTATATATAATTAGAGGTGATTTTGATATGTTTTGATGGGTCTGTGAAGTTGGGTTTTTGTCTTTTTATTTTGTGTGTAAAATGTACCATATGTATTATTTTTGTACAAACTCAATTTTGTATTTTTATTTACATTTTCATCTAACAATTTTCATGTACAAAGTTTCTTTATTTTATGGGTAAATAATAAGGAATAAAATAGGTACCAAATTGCTTAAATAATGAATAAAAGATTGGGTTTTTATTCCATTTTGGCCCTTATCTCCCATTACTTTGTTCCTTGTCGACCAACTCAATTCTTGACTTGGTCTCGGGGTTTAGGGTCATAAAATATCCTCAATATTTTATTCTTTTTTTTCTTTTCTTCTCTTTATTCTGTAATTTTGGCATTAAAAACCATGTTTTATATACAATAAATACAATAAATAATGAATGATATTTTGTAAAAATAAATGTTATTTACATGCATTAGCTAGGGTTTTTAAGGCCAAAATGATAGAATAAAGGTGATGAAATTGAGATTCATCACCCCCCTATACTTGCCTTTGCTAGTCCCTAGCAAACACTTATGCAATAAGTATAAAAAGAATAAAGAAGAGAAGAAAAAGAAAGAATAAATGGAATTGATTTCGATTATTAAACTTGTCTTTACAAAATCAAAGTTTGGAGCTCATGTTAGACCCTTGATGTGAAAATGTGTGTGGAACATGGTTGGGAACCAAATTTAAAACACAACAGCCTTCAAGAGTCACATAACTCGGTTCAAACCACCTCAATAGCCAGGTCAGAACTAGCCTACATCATACGCAAACCCTTATGACTATGATGCTGACTTGTATAGTGTAAGTGATAGTGGCTCCCCCCAACTGAAATGACAAAGGAATTGACTTCTCCAGAATGACAATCCAATGATTCCCCAATCCAGTACTCTGTCCTCGAGGAGCAGGGTACTCCCTTCTAAGTTCAAGTGGCATCCAACTCAAGAGGAGGAGGTGAAGAAAAGAATGGACGGTAGCCACTGTAGCTACCTTCATAGGATGCATGACCAGTGTAGTCAAGTCATCCAGCTGTAGGCTCACATGGTATAACTTTGATGCTCAAGCTTGCTTATTTTCTATACAACATATATACATACTCTAGCAGGAATTTTATTTTCAATCAGGCCAGACCACTTTTTTGGAGTTTTTTTTGAAATATTATTTACAACAGCATTTACATAAGGAGTTTTTCCTCTTGAGCCAGAAGATATCCCTCTTTTGAAGCATTATTGCAACCCACACTCTCCTGTGTTTAGACTTCATGGTAACTGGACCAAGTTGGGGTGCACTCCCCCCCCCTAGAAGAGGACGAATGTTTCCACTCGTGTGCATCTCAAATCAGAAAATCTCTTCCCCTCACCACTCCAACTGAGTTGAGCCGAGTGAAAGGTGCAAGTGTCCAAGTTAGGTCATGGCCGACAAGAGTCATGCGTGTGTCTCGAAAAGTTCTAGTTAGTCAGTTGAGGTGACTTGAACCCAGCCCTAAGTCTCAAAGAATTAAATCCCCATGGACATGAAATGTCTTAAACCTAGTTCCCATGAGGTTCCAATGCAATTAGGTGCAGTAAGGTCCAACCAAGCTCCAATCTTCGACTTTATTTGGACTTGTTCAATCTTCAAGCTCAATCCGAAAGAATGTGAATGATATGCAAATGTTATGTTCAATGCAGAAAGAATGATGCAATTTTCAAAAAGAATTTGAAAATTAAGATAAAAATAATTTTTACATAAAGAATTTTGGCACACAAATAAAAGATATACACAACTATTTACATGAGTGTGCCGCTTTTTATTTATTTACAAGAGTTAAGAATTTTAAAGAATTTGAGGATTTTAAAAAGCTATTTTTATAGGTATATATACAGTTGGTAAAGAAATTATTATTTTTGTATAATTATTTTTATTTAATGATGTACTTATTCCTCAAATTAATTTGAAAATAATTTTCAAAACTATAGTGCAAAATAATTTTCGCAAATATTTACAAACAATTGAAAGCCATTTTGCAAAGATTTTTCATAGTATACATAGATTTTTCAAAATATTTTCACAATCATTTTCAAAATCATTTGCAAATAGGTTTTCAACTCTTTTATTTCACACAAAGAAAAGAATTTTTACAAATCAAAACATTTTTGCAAAGGTTGACAACATTTCACAAAAAGTTTGCCAAATGGGTCATACCATTTTTCAAATCATTTTACAACAAATGTTTTAACCTGATTTATAATCAGTATATACAAAATGAATTTTTGAGGAATAAAAATGCCCTTTCTTAATAAAGGTGAATACAAAATGTCTTTGGTATTTTTAGTTTTGCAAGTGTTTTTGTGATTTTTGAAAGCAGAAGGTTTTGGCTAAGAAAATAGGTGCAGATATTTACACGGGGATGTATCTTATATTTACAAGAGTTTTGGTTCTTAAAGGATTTACAAGGGATAATTGATCATTTTTATAAATAGATGTAAAGAATTCTTATTATGGTGTGTGTACTCCTCAATCTTATTTGAAAATCATTTTTCATAGTTTTTGAAAACTATAGTCCAACATAATTTTTACAAACAATTTTCACAAACATTTACATGCATTTGAAAATCATTTTACAAAGGTTTTTCAAACAGTATTTATAGATGTTTTAAATAGCTTTGCAACCATTTTCAAACCATTTGCAAATCGATTTTCAAACATTTTTATTTCACGTGAAGAAAATAGAATTTTTGCAAACAAAATATTTTGACAAAGGTAGAACACATTTTACAAAATATTTTCCAAACAGTTTTCAAAAGATTTTTCAAAAAGGTTTTCAAACTATTTTCAAACATTTTGCAAAATTAATTTTGCCTGATTTATTAATCAGTATGTACAACGAGTGTCTGTGGAGCCATAAGCATCTTTTTATTTAAAGGGTTGTAATGAATTTAACATTATTTTTAGCCATGAGTATTATTTAAAATACAAAAGTACGAGTTATGGCTAAAGTATATACATAGTATATACCACCCCCCCCATACTTAGATCGAGCTATGTCCTCATTGATCAAGGAGAAAAATAGAAGGCATAACTCGGACTGAATATAGAAAAGTCTAAAGAATAAAGGAACAAAGGCATGAATGAATGAATGGGAAGTTGACCGTCCCCCTATACTTAGGATCAAATAATACAAGGTATAGCAGACTGTACACGAGGTAGGGAGGGTCAAGGATGAAGATAAACAGATTGTACTGAGACTGTCTCCCTCTATACTTAGGGTAAGAGAGCCCTAAGTATATCCAAAAAGAGGAGACAATGGAGAGGATCAAAGAAGGAAAGTAATTGGGGTGTACACCCCCATATACTTAGGGTAAAGTGTGCCTAAGTATAGAAGACTGACCAAAAGGGGTGATACACCTATATATATATAATAGAGTGAAGGTGGAAACGAAAAGAAGAAAAGAAGAAAAGACAAAAAGATTTAAAGGAAAAGTTTCTGAGTTGCATTATCTGAATCTTTTGATGCTGATAGTGTTGTGGATGCATCATCGTAGCGCAGTACTTGGGTGGAGTCGATGACGGCCAAGAAAGTGCCATGCTCGAAGTAGGGCTTCAGGAGTTGACCATTGACGAGAAATGGTTATGCGTCAGGAGTCAATTCTGATATTGCAATGCTGCCATTGTCACGCACTTCTCGAACTTAAAACGGCTCTGTCCATTTGCTATTTAATTTACCCAGGAAGATCTTCAACTTTGCACTGAATAGCCACACTTTCTGTCCAGCTATGAAGGTCTCTCATCTGATGTGTCGGCCATGCTAGTGTTTCACCTTCTCCTTATACATCAGGGTGTTATCATATGCATAGTCTCAAAATTCCAGGAGCCTGTTCAGATCATCTTTTCTTTTCTGACCACTTCTTTGTAAGTCCAAATTGCAAATATTGATTGTCCATAAGGATTTGTGAATTAATTCTACGGGCAGATGACACGTCTTCCTATAAACAAGATGATAGGGCAACATGCCGAAAGGAGACTTGTAAGAGGTTCTGTATGCCCACAGGATGGAGTCCAAGAGTTGGGACCAATTCTTTTTGTCCGGCTTTACAAGTTTCTAGAGGATCATCTTGATTTCTCTGTTTGACAATTCTGCCATGCCATTGGTCTGGGGATGGGAAGGAGATGCGACTCAATGCTCGACGTTGTACTCCTTCGTGAGCTTCCTGACCTCTCTATTTATGAAGTGACTACCCCCATTTGATATCAGTATCTTCAGAATCCCGAACTGCGAAATGATGTTCTTTTTCAGAAACTGATAAACTATACAGTCTGCGGCTTGAGCAGGGATAGCTTCAACCCAGCGACTCACATAATCAACGACAAAAAGGATGTGCTCATATCCCTGACTGTTGGGGAAAGGTCCAATGAAATCAATGCCCCAAGCATCGAATACGTCTTCTATCTGAATGATCTTTAGGGGCATTGAAACTTTCAATGTAAGGGTACCTTTCAATCTTTGATAGTCAGTGCATCGTTTGACAAAGGCTGATGTGTCCTTAAATAGTGTGGGCCACCAAAGGCCACACTGAATTACTTTTGTTGATGTTATGTCTCCATAGTAATGTCCACCAAATTCGAGCAAGTGATAATGCTCGAGGACACTGTGATGCTCCTCCTGAGGAATACACCTCTGCCAAATGCAATCTGCTCCTTCCCTAAATAAGAGAGGATCTTCCCATTGGTAGAAATGGATTGTCGATAAGAATTTGTCCTTCTGAATCTTCATCCAATCTTACAGAACTATACCCAAAACGAGGTAGTTGACAAAGCATAATAAGGGAGTGAATCCACGGTCAAAATCGACTCATCAGGAAAGGTGTATGTGATGGGTGTACTGCTCAACGTAGGCTCTTGCTGCTCAATTCTGGAGAGGTGATCTGCTACCATATTCTTCACTCCAAGCTTGTCCTTGATTTCCAAATCGAATTCCTGGAGGAGAAGGGTCCATCTGATCAGTCTGGGTTTGGCATCCTTCTTCTGCTGTAAATATTGGATAGCAGAGTGGTCGATGAAGATTGTGACTTTTTATCCAAGCAGGTATGATATGAACTTCTCGAGGGCGAATACAACATCCAGCAATTCTTTATCTATCACCGAATAATTTCTTTGAGCTTCATCTAATGTTTTGTTGGTGTAATGAATGGCATAGGGAACCTTGTTTTTCCTTTATCCTAACACAGCCCCAACTGCAAAGTCTGACGCATCCATCATGATCTCAAAAGGAAGAGACCAATATGGTGATTGTAGGACTAGAGATTGAGTAATTAGCTCCTTCAGCTAATTAAATGAAACGAGAACATGTTGATCGACATTAAACTCAGTCTCCTTACATAGAAGTTCTATAAGAGGTCGAGCAATGCGGCTGAAATCACGGATGAACCTTCTGTAAAATCCCACATGTCCCATGAATGACCTCACATTCTTAACTGTCTAAGGTCGATCAAGATTGGCAATCACATCCACCTTTGCCAGGTCGACTTCCATGCCACGTTTGAAAACGATGTGACCCAGCGCAATCTCCTCAGTGACCATGAAGTGGATCTTTTCCCATGATAGCACTAGATTGACTTCATGGCCTTTCTGAAGTACTCTATCTAGGTGCTTAAGACACGAATCGAAGCTGTCACCATAGACAGAGAAGTCGTCCATAAACACCTCGAAAAAACTTCCTACCATCTCAGCAAAGACTACAAGCATGCATCTCTGAAATGTCGTTGGTATATTGCACACTCCAAAGGGAATTCTCCTGAAAGCATACGTGTCGAATGGGCAAGTGAAGGTTGTCTTGGTTGTACCCATAGTACCCATCCGAAAAGTAGAAGAACTCCTTGCCAGCTAGTCTTTCTAAAACGTGATCAATGAATGGCAAGGGGAAGTGGTCCTTCTTCGTTGTTGCATTAAGACGGTGGTAGCCAACACATACGTGCTAGTATGTCAATACCCGAGTAGATATCTCCTCTCCTCTGTCATTAGTAACCATAGTAAGCCCTGACTTCTTTGTAACTATGTGCAAGGGACTCACCCATTTTGAATCAGAGATGGGATAAATGAAGCCTGCGTCACACCATCTCGTGATTTCTTTCATGATGACATCTCTGAGATTTCGATTCAATCTTCTTTGAAGTTCGCGAGATGGCTTGGCATCTTCTTCTAGGTAAATGTAGTGTGAACACAATGCAGGATTTATCCCGCGGAGATGTAATACATGCCAACCAAGTGCCTTGCGGTTTTTATCTAAAACCTCGAGAAGTTGAGATTCTTGCTTCGGGGTCAGCCTGCTGTTGATGATGATCGGATACATGTTCTTTGTGCCTGCAAGGAAAGCATAATTCAGGCCTGCTAGAAGTGGCTTGAGTTCAGGTTCTGATCTGGCTAACTTATCAGTCACTTCTGCGATTGTACTGGTGGTAGGACGTTATGCATGAGTTTTGGCAGAATTGTCGGCCTCAGTGCTAGGTTGAGAATATGTTACTATGTTGAACGGTTCTACGATTGAATTAGTATGTCCGGGCTAGAGTGAATTATCAGTGTTAAAGAGCTGCATCAGCAAGTTTGACTCTGTCTCCCAAATGTCATGGGAGCCTGTGTTGAGTGTGCTTTCCAGGTCCTCCTCGAGAGAGAGGATTTCCTGTGTCCAAGGATCGTTCAAAGAGAGTTGTGTATCTTTGATTTCTGCAATGAAGTCACAGCCTGTAGCTGCATGTCCCTTATCAGTTACGACTTTGGTCTCACCGATCATGTCTATGGAGATTCTGTTGTTTCCTGAGCTGAAGGTGATCTTGCCGGACCCATAGTCAACCACGGCTTCTAAAGTGCGCAGGAATGGCCAGCCAATGATGATAGGAGTCTGGAGTAAGGGTGCGGGTAAGTCCATATCAAGGACCACAAAATCAACTGGAAACTGCATTTCCCGCACCTTCACAACAATGTCTTCCAAAAGACCTCTAGGTCAATCGATAGATCGATCTGTAAAGTGAAGGATCATTCGTATCTGTTTTAGAGGACCTAGCCCAAATTCTTGCAATAATGACGAGGGCAGAAGGTTGATGGAAGATCCGCTGTCAAGTAGAGTGCGCTCGAAGGCTTGATAAAAATCTCGCAACTAATTAGAGGTGCTCCTTTGTCCTGCTTCTTTTGTGGGAGGTTGTTGATGGCTGCAACGGTGGCCATGGTGAGAACATGCTTCTCAACTTGCTAGCGTCTGTTGTTTCATGATGGGCGACGCTTGCTCGTACATGCCTCTTTTAAACCTTTCTTCACATCTGGCATGTACTCCATGGCCTTCATCAAAGGAATCTCAACAGTCAAGTTATTAATAATATCCACAACTACAGGATCAGATAATGTACTTTTTCTTTTTGCATTTTTTTTTTGGATTTTCTATTGCATCAGGAAAAGGAATATGTATAGTGCTGAAATCAAAAATAGAGTTCTTATTAACAACAAAATTTCTGCCCATAATATCTTGTACATCTGGAATACAAAAAGTTGTGCAGTCTGTAAGTGAAGATTCTGTTGTAGGTGGACAAGAAAAAAGTGGAGCCTCCGCTCCGTCGACTGGTGTAGGATCGGCTGCTGTTGGTGGCTCCTCCATGGCTGGCACAGCTTCTCTTTGGTGACGATCTTCTTTTTGTTCTTTTTTGCTTTTTCTGATTTTTGTGTTCTTTTTGTTGGTGCTGATGGTGGTGAGTGGCAGTTGGAACGGCTCCTCCTTCTTCTTCCTCCTCACCCGCCCCTGTAGCTGGCACGGTTGATGCAGAAGATAGCGATTCACCTGAAGCTTTATTCTTCCCCATATTGGTGGTAGGCAGAGGCAAGGCCCTACTGCTCCTGAGAGTTACAGCATTAGATAAAGCAATAGTACAACTATTCGACTCTACAGGCATAGACTGGACATCACATTCTACCTGCTCCTTTCTCTTGAAGCTATTGGGGTTGGCTTCGACCTGTGCCGGAATGGTGGTTTTTGTGGCGATCAGGCCCTCGAGCTTCTTTGTCATGTCTGCGAGGCCTTTGACGGGTTGGGCCAAGTAGTCAAGGGTTGGGTTCATCGGATTGGCCTCGATAGGTTCTATCGTGCAGACCACGATGCTGCTGAGTGTTGGGAAGCTGAGGCTGCAACTGCTGGTGGTGCTGAGGAGGTGGAGGAAGCTGATACTGATGGTAAGGGGCGGAGGATACTGCTGATATTGAGGAGGTGGTGCAGTCGCATACTGGTGGTATGGTTGTGGCTAGCGGTACTGTGGCTGCCGGTACTGCTGATGCTGCCTCCATTAGTTGTTGAATTGCAGAGGCTGGTGATACTGAGGCGGGGGTTGTGAGGACTGTCCAAATCGACCACCCTGTGGTTGGTGATATTGCATGCTGGCTTGTTGTTGGCCCTGGGGGTGTCCGGTAGGACGGGCCAGCTGCGCATCATTTCTCCATACACCATTAACTTCTTGGATCAAGGGTGGTTCTTTGAATGCTGGATCTGACAATGGAAGGAAGTCTGGTTGGTAAAAAATCATCTGTTGTTGCGGCTGACCCTGATCAGGTGCCTACACATAGTATAAGTGCTAGACAGCCGGTAGTTGCTGGCTCGGCTAAGGTTGATATGGTGGTGAGGGCTCTTCTTTCTTCTCAGTTGGAGCTTCTGTGGATGGTGTTGCCAACTGGACAGAACTGATGGTTCCCACCAACAGTTCCAACTGTTTGGTGATCTGGTCCAACTTGTCGAGGGTATGTGTCCTCTTCTCGATCACAACGAGTTTCTCGAGATCCTGTTATTGCTTTTCAATGATATCAACTTTCAAGAGATGCCCTCGATGATGCTAAGATTAGAACTCTCATCTCTCTCCGCCTCACGGGACGCTGCCATATGAACTTACTTCTGGAGGATCTGGGGTTGCTTTTGATATGCCTTAGATGAAGAGAGGGTGGCCTCTCCTTCGGCCATTTCCTCAAAAATCTGCCAAACTATGTCTTCAACCTTATTAAAATGCGACCACCCACAGGTTGCGTCAACGAGCCTTTGGTTTTCTATGTTCAGCCCCCCGAAGAAGTGTTGGACCAAGTTGATCCTTAGAATTTCATGGTGGGGGCATTTCTCCTACAGATCTGTGAATCTCTCCTAGGCTTCATGAATAGTCTCATGGGCTCCTTGAGAGAAACTGTTGATTCTAGCTCGCATCTTATTGAGCCGACCGAGAGGATAAAATTTGTGCAGGAAAGCAGACTTCAGTTCCTCCCATGTCGTCACAACCTTTCCCAGATGGTTAACCCAATAGAGGGCCTTGCCCTGTAGACGGAAGGGGAACACCATCATCTTTACTAAGTCTAAAGGGACATTGGGGTAGTGGGTAGTACGACAGATGCGTGAAAATTGATACAGGTGAATGTAAGGTTCTTCATTGGTATTCCCATGGAAAGAAGGAAGAAGAGCAAGGAACTGAGGCTTTAGCTCAATGTGGGCGTGCACCGGTGGAATGAGGATCCACTCGGTCAGCTGGCTGTCTCCAGGGTTGTATGTCTCTTTTAGCATGGGTTTCAGCCTTCCTTGTTCAGGCTCTTCCTCATCTGGATTTTTATGGGGTCCACCACCTCCTCCTCCTGTTATGTCTCCTCCTCCTACTTGCCTATTCATAACATCGTTTAGCATGTCCTGAAACGCAGTCTGTGCTAGGGCTTGCTCTATCAGTTGTTGCTGGATGGCTTGGATAGATGCCAATAACGGTGCATTCACCTGATTCTGATCAGGCATCTGTCCTTGCTCGGGCTGGTGAGGCTGCTGACCCTTGCCCTTTCATTGAGGAGCCATTTCAGGGTATGAATCTGAGGATATGAATTCTGGATTAGGATCCAGGGCTTGGTTTGGCTTCTATCTGCAAGATGAGAGAATCCCAATCAGACCACTTGCAATTGAATCCCAGCTGTCGAGATGAATCTGGAATTAAGGTCAATCCTAGAGTGTTGTGAATGAAAAAGGATATGGACTGTAATCGACTTTCATCCAAAACAATGAAGGTGGGACAAGAGTGATCTCGGTTTATTGGGTGGTCAAAAGGAAGAGTAGAAGACGAGGAGTCTGGAGATCGACCCGCAAGGTCTGGATTGGTTTCTCGGGAATCGCCTCGAATTATTGACAAGGTCGAGTCCATGGAATCGATGTAGGTGTCGGCGAGGTCCCGACTAAACCATCCATGGATCGACATCGTGAATCAAGAGGATGATAGATGCTGGAAGAAAGATACGGTGATCAACAAGGAATAAATTGGAATGTAAAACACTACAAAGGCTAGAAACTGAGCGGGGGTCAAAAGGGAGAAACATATGATAAAATTTGTGTGAGTATGCGAGACTTGATCTTTGAACCTTAATATAGATCCTTGCAAACACAATACAACACTGGGTTTACCAACCAACTCATGCCATGTGAAGCAGCAAAGGTTTAGGTACTTATTATCTTTTCAGTTTTAGAGTTGTTATTTGAGGCATATCTTATAACAAGTCCTTAGCACGCTAACCCTATAGGAGAGAGAGTAATGCTAGAAAAGTATCCCGTACTCGTCCTCCTCCTTTGAAACCTGTAGTCTGTACTTTTTGAGGTCCTTGTAACCCTTCCTAGATCACTAATCATCCAAAGAAATAGAGAGAGGAAGTCGATAAGCAAAACCGCTACTTCGGTTCTCTCTCGCAACAGAATCACCTGTGAGAGTGCAAGAACCTACTCGGACGTAAACCGATGAGACAGACACCCCCGTGAAGGCGTGGCCTATGCTCAGTACTTCAGACCATGTTGATGTTCCACACAGGATGGGAAAACCATCATTGACAAGGCCCTACTCAGTCGTGTACGATAGAAGCACCATTACTTCTGAAATCCAGGCGATACACAAGGCAGTTACAGACTTGGTTTCGGGCTCTAATTCTTAGCGGGTCGTACCTTGCTCATGGGAGGGGTTTTGGTCCCCTACGAAGGTAACAGAAAACAATGAGGGCTTTATGAACCCAAAACAGTGATAGTCCATTACATATTTTAATTAAGGTCAAAGTTTATTTAGCAGTCCCCTTGTTTTAATTTTTTTGGGTTTTCACTTTTTTTTGGATCTGTTTTCATACAAGCACCTAATGTTTTTGTAGATTTCCATTTAAGTCCTAGGTGCTCAAAATCAGAGGGAGATAACGAAAAGGTCGTGCAAGTCAATTCAATGATGGCAATCTCACTATTGAATCTAATGATGCATGCTAAGTTAGAGGACTTACAGTGCTTCCCAGCTCTCTCCATGTGGTATGCAAAACAGAATTTTTAAACCTATCTAAATGGCGGTGTGCAATCGACAAAATCGCCCTAAACAGTAGCTAGTATTAATCGTGAAGAACCAGTTGTTAGTTATTCAGAAATGAGACCAAGGTTCGGTCTCTGATGTCGATTGGTGCCCGCCACAATGGGTCCTGCACGTGTTGTATATGACATCTCTCGGCGCGTGGTATTAAGTATAAATTACTAACATTATTAATTTGACTAGATCCAAACGTAAGAGACTATAGGAACATGCATTCTTATTAAGATGTGGACCTAGTTACTGAGTCAAGCAACCTAAGTCTAGGGGCTCCATGCACATAAAACAAATAAAAATAAGGCAGAAAACTTAAAACAGCAGGAAACAAAATAAAAGAAGGTGACAAAACACAAAAAAATTGCGACAAGGCCCCCAGGTGGACAGGCACCCGAGCACTGGACCTCGTTATGGAGAGTAGAGTTCGAGTTAATTATTACATGCCAAAATTGTATCTCTCTCACCAATAATTACATAAATGATATCTTTAAATTAATTGTAAGCTAATTTCTTCTTCTTACTTCCTTGGTGCCCACTCCAGCTGGTCATAGAGAGAAGACCAGCCTCCTCCAAGCTTGGTTGCATCGGCTTTCTAGAAAGCCATCTTCGTGTGGCAGGTCCTCGCAACAAAGTTACAAAGAGATGTCATTAGCACCAATAAATAATTAAATCAACAGGGCAATAAATATTTACAACAATAATCAAAGAACTAATTGACTAAAAATCAGTGAATAGTTTCAGCAATGAATCAATGAATCGAATCAATGACTATACAAAAATGACTGATGAAATTAGGCTACGCTCATTGCTCCCTGGCAACGGCGCCATCTGATAGATAGGGGAACGGATAGAGGGTCGCACGGTCTCACAAGGTAAGACCGTGGTCGAGGAGTTGACCACTCTAAAAGCCCTGGTTTGTCAGCAATTAACCCACGATATTAAATAAAGGCAATGAACAACACAAGTGAGATTAAAATTTATTTTTCTCTACCATAAAATGCATACAGGCAGGCATGTAGAGGACAAACCACAGAGAGCAATACAGGTAGCACTAAGGTTATTTGTGTACAACCAAGCCATCCATCATGTTTATACATAGATCTTTTTTTGTGGGTTTTTAATTTTATATTCTTTATTTTTATTTTTGGTTTATATATTTGTATTTGATTTTTAATTTTCTATTTTTATATTTTCTTTTCATATATTTTTTGTTTTTACATTACTTTTTCTTTTATATAAATAATCTAGCATATATAAGGTTTTATATACACAATATATAGTAATATATTTATAAATACTAATAAATATAGATAAAATACAGAAAATAGATTGTTTTGGGGTTTTTAATCTTTTTCTAATGTTTTTATAATATTTCTGCAATTTTTACTAATTTTTATGTATTTTTAAAGTCAAAAATATCCCAACTAAGGGATTCAATATATAGTCCGAAATTGATTTGAATGATAAAAATAACAAACAAGTCCCAAAATTATCCAAATCAATTTTAACATATAAACATTTATATAAATAAAATTACAAAATAGAAAACATATTTCTGGATTTTTTAGATTTTTATAAAAGATTTCGGGTTTTTCGATTTTTAAGCTTTTTGTTTTTCCATTTTTAGTGATTTTTGGTATGTAACTAAAATAGGATAAATTAGACTACATATAATTTTTTTGGAATTTTTAGACACATTTTTATATTTTTTGGTATTTTCTATGTTAGACAGGGAATAAATGGGCTCCCTTTTTTAATAAATAGATTAAATACAAAAATGCCAAATAAAATATGGGCATGATTATACATGGCATGAAGCATATAACCCTACTTTTATGGATTTTTAGAAGCTCATTCGCTTTATTTAATAAATAGATAAAACATACAAAAATCAATGTCCTACTAGGGGTATTTTTGCAAATAAACTAAACAACAGGGGTACATATGTAATTTTGCCAAAAAATATACAACATTCCATTCATTTTTTGGACTAATAATCAATTACAAAAATACCAGGGCAAAATAAGCAAAATGACCATCACGTTGAACTGCACGTGACACGCTAGGAAGGACCAAAATGTAAAAATACAAAAGTCTAAGGGCCTTCCAGTAATTTTTATAAAAATATGCAACGTGCATATAATTTTATTGGAATCAATAAAAATACAAAAAGTAGCAGGGGTATCCCTGTAAATTCGCCACCTCATGTGGAACGGCACATGAGGTGATGTGGAAAGGACCCAAATGTAAATACAGGAAACGTAGGGGGTCGTATTACAAAATTTCCAATTTTTTTAAAACACTACGATTTATTTATAGAACCAATAATTAAATATACAAAATTGTGGGGAGATAGTTGAAATTTACCCCAAAGAGGTGTGAGCCAACGGCTGGATCTTGGTCACTTGCCATGTGTCGCTCTCCTGTCGCGTGATGACGCTTCGCATTCAACGGTGGAGATTAGATCTTGGATGCACAATCGACGGCTGAGTGCATTGCGATCCAACGACAGTTGTGCTCCTGGACGAATGGGCAAGAATCGGACGGCAGAGAGGGCAGCTCGAAGAACAGGGAAGAACTTCCCCATCCCGGGCTTCGATCCGGTGGTGTGGGTGCGTCCGACCTCCCAGCGAGCTGCTACTAGCCCAAAAAGCTTCCTAGGGCCACCGTGTATCGACTGAAGGGCTCGAAGGGATTGGAGGGTCGTCGGATCTCTTCAACAAGGTCGAGAAAGGAATGGGCGCCCAGGTATCTTGCTTCTTCAAAAATCGACTCCCAATGGAGTCCTTTGGCCTCCAGACCTGGAGAGTAAACTCAATACAATACAAGGAACGTCTGGGGTGCTTTGTTGGGTGGCACGAAGCGAAGGAGGGTGCAAGCGAAGGTCTCTGACGAAGCGGCGGAGGTGGAGACCTAATCGCGTGCTCCATAAGGGAGCAAGGTTTGTGAAGGGGCGAGCGATGTGAAGAAATGAGAGGGGAAGAGAGTGAGGGCGAAAGTCGGGTCAGAGAGCCGATGAACACGCGCAGAGGAGCTCGTCGGAGCTGGACTCCGGCGAACTTTGTGGATTATAGATTACACTAATTTAACTATCTATAACCTAAACTAGCAACTGGAAGTTAAATCTACAGCTAAATGTAATAAAAAGGGACGATAAGGACATCTCTTATACCTAAGAGAGCTCAGGGAGCAGGGTCGCCGACGAGGGCGGCCATGGGCGCACCTCCATCCTCCCAGAGTTGGTTCCACCGCTAGGAAGCTCCTCCTGTCACGAGGAAGCTTCGTAGATGAAGAGACAGGGCTCCTAGACTCGGATAAATGGCCAAAATTGTATGGAGGGAGGAGATGGTTTATTTATAGACAATGAAAGCACCCTTATTTGACCGGTCCATTGTAAAGAAACCAATGTATTTACAAGGGATACAAGAAGGTGGAGAGTATGTACAATGATCCATGATTATTTTCGATGAAGGAAGCGATCTCGATGGATGGATGGAATGGCCGGGAAAGAGGAAATCACGGGAAAATATAGATTTGACGGGTTGCAGAACTGTGGGGAGAGTTGACCGGGGGTAAATGGAGGACACGACCCCATTGGTCCAGCCAGGCACGCAATAGGACAAAATAGAAATTTTATTAAAGAATAATTATTTAAAAATGATAAATGATTTTATTATTTTCGATTATAAAGTAAAAAATGTTTATTATTTTATGTAATATTTTATTATGATTTTTTTTATTTTTTGGACTTTATTTATTAATAATTGGTTTTTAATAGTGTATTTGTAGGTATATTCATCTATGTTTTGTATATTTTTATTTTGTATATTTTACTTTATTATTTTATTCTTTTATTTTATATATTTATAATTTATTTTTACGAGTATAAATATATTTTGTTACATTTGGTACACTTAAAGAAATAGGTATGTATAGTTTATAGGTATATTTATAGTTATCTTACCTATGTATTATATACACCTTTTTATTTTAGTGTATTTTCTTTTGTTTTATTTTATCTTTGTATTTTTAATATAGTATACATGATATTTACAATATTATAAAATATATGTTGAATTAAAGAATAAAAGAATAGGGTCTCTTTTTATTTATATACAGGCATAACTATAGGTATTTTGCCTATATTTTCACATAGACTTATTTTATTTTACCTTTTCTTTTTTGTTTTATTTTGATTTCAATATGTACATATGTTATCAATAATAATTAAAAAATTATAAAAATATAAATTTGTAAAAATAATGAAGGATGAATAAAATTAATGTTTCAATGGGGTCTATTATACAATGGGGGTCAAAAACCTAACTTTCACACAGTAACTCCAAAAAATATGAAACCACCACCATTAAATAGCTTGTGAAAAGTTATATACAATTAGTGCAATTTTGATATGTTTTGAGTTTTTATTTGAAAGATATGGGTCTGTGAAGTTGAGTTTTTGGCTTTTTATTTTGTTGTAAAATGTACCCTGTGTATTATTTTTTACAAACTCAATTTTTGTATTTTTATTTACATTATCATCTACAACTTTCATGTACAAAGATTATTCATTTGATGGGTAAATAATAAGGAATAAAATAGGTAAAAAATATTTAAATAATGAATAAAAGAATTAGGTTTTTATTCTGTTTTTAGCCCTTATCTCCCCCTACTTTATTCCTTGTCTACCAACTCAATTCTTGACTTGGTCTCGGAGTTTAGGGTCATAAAATATCTTCAATATTTTATTCTTTTTTACTTTTCTTCTCTTTATTCTATAATTTTGGCATTAAAAACCATATTTTATATACAATAAATACAATGAATAATGAATGATATGTTATACAAATAAATGCTATTTACGTGCATTAGCTAGGATTTTTAAGGAAAATGATAGAATAAAAGTGATCAGATGGGGATTCATCAGAAGGATCCCAAATTTAGGATTCAGGTCAATATGTACATATGTGCATATATATATATATATATATATATATATATATATATATATATATATATGGGTTAAATGGGGCTGCCCCCTGGGAGTATCCAACTTGGCTACTCCCACCCCTATTTTTCCCTCATTTTTTTATTTCTTTGGAAAATAAAAATTTGTAAATTCATCATTATATCCCTCTAACATTCTATTAAAATTTCGTCAGAAATAGAGACTCCTACGGCCTCCATCCAATCAGGGTCGATTTAAAAATCCTGCGACCGTTAAAAAAATGACGTCTGGATGGAGGGCCTAGGAGTCTCTGTTTCTGACGAAATTTTAATAGAATGTTAGAAGGATATAGTGATGAATATACAAATTCTTATTTTCCAAAGAAATAAAAAAATGAGGGAAAAATAGGGGGTGGGAGTAGCCAAGTTGGCTACTCCCAGGGGGCAGCCCGATTTTACCCTATATATATATATATATATATATATATATATATATCCTTCGCTCCTATTTGTGATTTTCTCCTTTGCTTATTTTTTGTGTTTTTATATGTTAATAAGATGCTCTTATTTTATGGAGTTTATTTACAAGAATGTGGTATTAACATTTATTTATAGGTGTTTTGCTAGGGTTTTAGTTCAATATGCAGTACTAAAGTGGATGAATCCCGTATTCATCATCATGTGAAAAGTATAAGTAATTAGTAGCCAAAAATCTAAGGAGGTTGGGATAGAATGTGAGGTGGATACAATTGGATCATGGATATTATGATATTATATGAGCCCACATCTACTAGAGTGCTAGGTCACTTCCCATGCAATATTTACTCATTTACGAGCAGTAAGTGGCAAGAGGTGCGCAATTATGCTTAGCTCATGAATGTGTGGTTGTATAACTCTTTTTATTCGTTGCATCTAAGTCTTCACAAATATCCCTTGCAAATCATTAACAAAATAAAAAAATCGACTTGAAATGATTAAACAATTAGCTAGTGATGATGGTCTTATTTATATAATGAAGATACTTGTTGTTTGACCTTAGTTGTATATTGCTTATAACAGATTTAATTGCTTATTTGTCTCTATTTCCCATGCCATCTCTTATTTTACTAAATTTTATTAAATAAAACCTAATAGCTTTCTTAAAACTCTATGGTTGGTATCTGGTTTTTATTTAATCTTGATATTATGTATACATATTTTATCTCGTGTTTGCTTCATGATTTGGTATCTCTCCTAACACCTTTCACTTTGCATGGCTTTTATATCATTTCTGTTCAGTGTACATTTGCTCATCCTTAAAGCTGTTACCTAAATGTGAGTGTAAAGTATGCGGAAACTTGGGGATTATTTGAAGGTGTATTCATCGATATCAAAGATAGTTATTCTCAAGTTTTTTCATCTACATTGCTCAAATTTGCATCTCCCCTATTAACATTATTATCAGAATGACTATTTTATTATCATTTAAAATATTTATTAGAAGATCCATCGACCACAATATCCATGAGAAGATACTGTGTTATAAGTTTCTTCCTATTGATTGAATATGTAACCTACATTAACAGACTCGTTTTTAGTGGTTTCATTGATAAAACTAGAAATTACCGAAGAACCATGCATAACACTAAATACGGAGTTGTTGAGTACACCAACTACGCCTAGCATGTAAAATGGATGCATAAGAACATCTATTTTTTTTCAGTATTTCATATATGGGAATGAATATTTAGTTTGGCTTGGGTTATTGATTTGAGTTTCATATTAATTGGATGATTACATTTTGGTTGCCATGTAAAGGCATCTTAGAGGAAACATTTAGACAATATCTAGATTAGCATGGTGGGATGCTATTTAATAAGAAGTAAGAAGATGAACATGTGCTCGTGATGCTACATTCCTAGATCTATATTGTTTGCTTCAGGAAAACATGTTGATATGAAACATGGTGATGAGATTATCCTTAATCAAATGAAGATAATTATCTATATGAACCACGCCTTATTTTACATCAGCATGAATGATATAACTTACTATAATATGCATGAAGGAAACCCCATGAGATATCATGTGCATAAAAAAATATTTGGGCACTTATATGAACCAGAGACCATAAAAGTTGAGATGGATGTAGACATGACGATTGCCTTTGTTATGTTATTTTTGTCCAAGTTATTCACGTACTTATTTAGTTCATTTCACATGAAACAAGTTGAAGATGATGAATAATGAGTTGTTGTCTATGTTCAAGTCCATTGAGGATACAATTACAAAAGAAAACTACATCGACTTTATAATGATAACTAAGGCCAAAGGGAAGAACATTGTGAATAACGGATCCCAAATGGCATGGGCCACATGAAGAGAAATAAAGATCAAGGAGTTGGCCACATTTCTTATGCTTCCACACATCTACATCCAACAAGACAAATGTCTCCTACATTTGCAAGAAGTCAGGACTTTTTTAGATTAATTATTAGACTTTGAAGTCCTTAAAAGAGGCAAAGGTAAAAAAACAGCAATTAATACCTCTATTTTCATCCCCAAGAGAGATCGGCTTGTTGGATGAAAAGATAGTTGGATTATTGATATCTATGCATTTATTCAAATTGCAATACGTTGCATTTGTTTTTCGAGACCAAATAGCACAATTAAGGGGATATACTCATCCAAATTAGATATAATGCTATGGTTGCAACAATCGTCATTGAAACCTACATATTATAACTTTTCAATGGGTGAAAATCACCTTTCTGCCTTTTATTAATTATAGTTGTCTTGTTGCAGTATGTGTGTGGTGTCGTATATGTATTACTTGGGCAAGTCACAAGTTCGAACACAAGGAGGTGGTGATGAATTTTAAATCTGACTCAAATCAGTTCAATGTATCTAAATATAATGTGATGTGTGATGGTGATGTGCAAATGAATTAAATGTTGTACTTAATGAAAAATGAAATGCATTGTATAGTGCATGTAGATATGGTACACTAGTAATGCAAAAGGAAAGTTGGTGTAGCTTGGATCGATGATAGGATGCTAGAAAATCGTGTAAGGTGGTTTGACCATTTGCAAAGTAGGTCAGTGGATTCACCGGTGAGGAGATGTGAGTTTTGGGATGTTGAGTCGGCTAAAAGAGGGCGAGGAAGGCTCAAGAAGTGTTAGAATGAGACTATACAAATGGATATTAGTTTTTTTGGATCTAAGCCCGAGAATAACCCAATATAGATCTGAATGGAGGCAAAGAATCCATGTAGTCGACCCTACTTAATGTGATAAAAGGCTTTGTTGTGTCTTTTTGTTGTTGTTGTCATTTAGTTTTGCAAAAATTTTAATGATTTTTTAAAATAAAAGGAAAGAGAATATGTGTTACTTATATATATTAAATTGATAAAAAAAATTGTTTTAGTAAATTTTAAAAAGTAATTGAATATAGTAAAAATGGGGAGAATAACCTTTTTGTGTTTCTCTAGGTTTTGTTAGAAATCCAAACCATATTTTTTGTAATTTAATATATTTAAGGAGAATTAAATGTGAATTGTGCAAAATATGCAATATTTTCGGATTTTATAGTTAAAAATGCATTTTTAGAGATAAAAATATGGGAAGAAATATGAGTTGAATGAAAGATACTATAATTTTTTATAGTTTTTGGATTTATTATGAACTAACTAAAAATAAAAAATATAGAATTCCATAATTTGAAGTTTTTGATTTTTAGAGACTAGCAAACCACGACATAAGATCTCAATAAATCATCAATGATAGAGCATATTATTAGGCAATTATGTTTATGTTTAAATGTTGGAATAGCTGCATAAATACCCATATAAAAAATATACAAGGAATTCACCAACTAATTAAGTGCACAAATGTAGCAAATCTCCATAAAACACATGCTAAATGTTTCCTTCTATAGGTATCTTTCATATGAGTTTTTTTTACAATTTTCATATAAGCTCTTAATTTTAATTTTAATTTACAATCTTAGAGCAGAGGTATAATTGAGCATAGGTTTAATTCATAAATCACAAATAATTCAATTCACATCATAAAAATGCATAACATAGCTCAAATTAAAAAGGATAAAGTGGGCTTTGAAATTAAACAACATCACAATTTTCGAACAGGTGATTCAAACGATATTTAACCTTGATTACATGGATCAAATTGAACATAAAAGAACTAAAAATAAAACTGACATGTCCTTAATAAGGAATTATCCAATAAATAGAAAACCTAAACGTGCTTCCATGCATTTTTCACGATGTGTAGGTGTAAATGGAATTCTCTGGAGTGTTGAGGGTGTCTGTACAATTCTTCCAATACATGACCATGTCATGTGCATCTTTAGAGCACCTAATGAGTGAAGGTCTTCAATGTTATTGTGATCGCATGGTCGTGAAAGGGTCCACATGGTTGCTATGAGATCATTGATGCAAGCACTCAATTGACAACTTAAGATGGTTGACCTTCCACAATAGAGGTGAGGGCCTTCTCCTCTCCTCCTCTATTTGCTCATGCACGGTAAGGGGATGGATCGAGGTTGATCTTCTATTGATCTCTTTGGAGATGATGCTTGCCTCAAATATCTCAGTGATGGTAGTGGTTTAAAGCAGAGAGAGGACTTGACTCATGGAGAATCAAGAGGCATATCTTTGTTGACCAGAGGGACCTATGATCTATTATTGTTTATGTTGCTCAGATCTTCATAGGATGTCCTCAAGCGGTGGTCGATGGGCGTCAACACCTATAATGGGGATCGAATGGGCTTGAGCGAGAATCTTGGATGGCGAGGTATGCTAAAAAGGAAGAAGATCATATGATAGTGTTCCAGGGCTCCCTTGTTGGTGAAGTAAGGAGCTTCTTCTTTGGTCATTATTTGTGATTGGAGGTTGGATATGATGCTGGAGGAGAAAAGATGAAATGAGCAGAGGGAGAAGGTGATCGGTTGTCAAAAGGGATTTTGGTTCGAATCAAAGAAAAAGAAGGGAGTGAGAAGAGAATTTAGTAGAGGATTCAAATAAAGAAGGAAAAAATAAAAAGAAGAAGAAAAGAGAGAAGTAGAGGTTGAGGGTAGGTTACTTGTGGGTTTCTCCTAGAGGTAGTGAAGCTCATGGAGCTTGATTAGATGGTTGTAGCCTCAATCGATGTCAGCATGAGGATGTTAAATAGGTCATCCTCTCTTCAAGAATGCTCCTCAGATCTTTCAGTGGGGAGTTGATGGTTATTGCTTCAAAGAAGAGTCCAAGCTCTATCATACCTTGGTCTCCTTAAGATCTCATTCATCTCTCTTTCAATTGGTGAAAGAGCTTGAATGGAGGAGGGACTGTGGGTTTTGTTGGTGATCAGTTACGATGGAGATGGATGGATCAAGTGGGGTGTTCGACATGAGAGTGGATGATGAAGATCAATGTTGTCTTGTGGGTGCATGGTTGGGAGATGTGAATCATGCATAACAGTAGATGAGAGAATGAGGGGAAGGAGGCTCAGTTGATTACGGGGTCAACTTACCTCGATAACGTGTTGTGCACTAGCTGGTGGAGGCGAGAGAAGGCAGTACGTTGAGTGGGATCAAGTAGGTGGTGAGGTGAGGGGATGCGAGCCAATGGTATAACACTACATAGAGTTGACTAAAGTTGAGTTGACCAACATGTGGTTGGCTAGGAGAAACAAGAAAAGATAAATAAAGAAAACTAAAAACAAAATAACAAATGAGTCCAAATAAAAAACTTGTAACAAGAAAAAATTGTATTTATCAATGAGTATATAACTTTCATGAAGAATCTAAACCTAAAATAAGTCAAATGCATAAAGTAAATAGTTGTTTTAATATTTTTAGGTATAAAATGCATATATTTTAAGGATTTGTATTTTTTCTTCAATTTTTATTTAACAAATACATAATATAATTTAGAAAATACTAATATAGTATCTATGTATTAATCTTTTTTGTACTTTTGATATTTAATAAATCTATAAAAAAAGGATTTATATACATGCGTAGAGATCTATCTAAACATGTTTACTTTTGGTCTTTTTCTATGTTTTATTATTTTTTTAGCTTTTAATATGTTTATAATTGCTTTAGAAACAAACTAAATAAGATAAATGAAAAAAATAATTGAAAAACACTAAAATATGTTCACATAATAATACATTAAAGTTAGAATGATTATATAATATATAACTAGGTCATGAAACACAAGTTTCACATTTAAACTACAATTCCTTTGAGTTTAGTCTTGTTGTATAGATAATTTAATGCACATTATAATAACCTTGCATCGAGTTTATCTGCAATTTTTATATGTTAGTATTTTTTAGGATTTTTTATTTATCAATGTTGTGCACAACAAAGTTGGTTTCATGTCATTTAGACTTAACATGGATTTATTGAAAATCGTAGAAGATTATACAATATATCTAGGTGCTTATACACATGCTTCAACTCCTTATTCTTTGGAATTATATTTGATTTATTTATTGGACTAACATACAAGATAATAGTACGCATTTTATACAATTTTATTGATGGCATCTGTTTTGTTATTTTATTATTTTCTGTGATTTTATTATGTTTTAGCTCAAAAATACGAGAAAAATTTTGAAAATAAAGTATATGAATCATAGATTTATCGATGGGAAAGTTCTTTACCTTATTGAATGTCTCTATATTCCATGTGTTAGAAGGAACTAATTGCATGTTTTTAAGCTTGTTAAATTTGGATATTTATATTATTCTTCTGAAAAGCTTATCATATATCAACATAGTAAATTTGTTTCAAAAGGTTTTCAAATATCTAATAGGATGTATGAACTGGATATGAATGCAATATAATGATCCCTCAATTAAAAGATCCAGGGAAGATGATGACTACTTAGTTGTAGTTTGGAATCAATGACTAGGACATGTTTATGCTAATAGGATCAATAAATTAATAAAGGACGGACCTTTAGAGTTGCTGAAAGTACAAACCTTGTGGACATTCTTATCAAGGTAAAGGTCTATAGAACCTTTCTTAGGGAAAGGCATGAGATGCAAATGTATTCTAATGGTGTGTGTAGTCCATTAATGTTACAACTTGCAATGGACATTGATATTGTAGTGCATTTATTGATGATTCATAGTATAATTTTATCTTCTTATTATGTCGTAAGTCAGAAAGGTTTGAAAAAAATCAAAGAGTTTATGGTTTTAATTGAGAACCAAACAAGAAGGAAGAGAAGGGGAATTAAATCCGACCTATGTAGCAAATACCTCTCAAATTAATTTAAATAAGAGATGAATCATTTCCAAATTCACTCCTATCGAAATTCCTCAACTCAGTGGACTAATTATGTTGTATACGATGATGTTGATGATGGGTAAAGTACATCTTCCTCTTAGTTTTTAAGGACAAGATATAGAAATCATGAGATATATCATAAACAAGATTCCAAGCAAATAGTATCCAAAAATGTTCACGAGATTTGGCTTGGAATCAAGCTTAGTGTTGGACACTCGATGATATGAAGATGTTTAGTGCATGTGAAAAAAGCACAGATACAAGCAAGCTGAAAGTCTTGCACCAGAGAATATTACTTCATGAAGTATGTAAAGGATAATATTAGATACGTACTTTATAATCCTGAGGCTTGAAAGTTATTGTCTCCAAATATGTGAAAAAAACTAGAAGTTGAATTCTTGAAAATCTAAGACAACAATGAAGTAAAGAAACTTATTTTATCTAGTGAGATTGATAATATTGCAGAAGCAAATAGTGAGTAGTTGATAGAAGATTCCATTTCTATGCCTCTAAGAAAGAATTCTATGATGGTGAAACCATAGAAGATATATAGATTCAAGTATCTGATGCGGATGATACTGCTTCATGTGATGAAGCATTCATAGGTCATGGCATGGACAGATAGATGTTAGCAATTAAGTATGAAGTAGACTCCATACGCAAGAATGGTGCAAGAATACTCCAAGATCCATCAAAAGGGATAAAACTCATTAGGTGTAAGTGTTTCTTCAAGATGATGGGCAAACCTAATGGAAAGGAAAGGCACAACTTGTATCCACATGTTATACATAGAAAGTAGTCATTGATTATGACAATACCTTATCTCTTATGACTATGCTAAAATTTATCAAAATATTGCTAGTTATAGTTGTACATCACGACTTTGACATATGGTATATGGATGTCAAGTTTGTAATTCTTAATGGATTCCTCGATGAGACTATTTATATGGAGCAGTCCCCATGTTTTATTGAAGATGAGTGGAAGGTTTGTAAGTGCTTAAGAAGTCCATATATGGCTTAGAGCAATCTTTTCATGGTTGAAACATAAAATTTGATAAAACTATAAAGAATTATGATTCCATTCAAAGCCCTAATCATGTGTGCAAGAATAATAGTGGAAGTGTCATTATGTTTCTCATACCTTACATAGACGACATTCTACTTATTGGAATAATGTAAGGATGATGACCGGTGTAAAATTTGATTGTCATAAAACTTCAAGCTAAAATATAGCAGGGATGTCATTTATATTGTCGTTTAAAAGAGTTTAGGAATTGATAAAAAAGGTTTAGAGACTATCACAACAAGATTACATTATAAATATCTTGGAAAGATTTCATACGAAAAGTTCTAAGAAATGCTTCCTTCCCATGAGATATGATACTAAACTATCTAAGAGAGGGCACCTTAAAGGGTGGAAGATAAAAAGATATGGATGGACGCCTTTACACGTTAGTTATAAGAAGTCTGATATATAATATGATGTGTATACGACCAAATATTACTATTTGATGGGAGTGGTAAGTTTTTCTAATCATATTAGAGTTGGTTGTAATGAAAATATATTAAAATGTTAAAATACGTGAAGACTATTTCTTAGTTATGGAATTAGACATCTGCATGTCTCAGGGATAAAATGAATCAAATACTTGAAAAGAACTCAAAACTATTTCATGGTCTATAGAGATATGGATCTTCATATCTCCGAGTACATTGACTTAGATTTCAAATATGATTTGGATGATAAATCAAGTCATATTGACATCCCATTTCTAATGATTGGTAGTCGATGAGCTAAGTGTAGAAAGAAACTAGACATTATGATTGTTCTAACAAACTTGAGTACTGAATGTTTTATACGTAGAAATTTCCATGAGGTATGATGTTTGTAACAAGACTTAGCATAACCACCAACGACAAAGTGACTGATGGGTTGACTTGCAAGGCAAATAACCAACATGTTATGAGCATTGATTTTAGAGAAAAATGACAGTGAGGGCTAGTAGATGATTGTTGGACATATAAGTCCTTCGTGATCCATTACATGATTATGTTTAGGTTACACTTATAGTTAATTTTACATTTTTTGAATGTGTTAGATGTAATATATTTGATGACCAAAATATCTAGATCAAGATAACCAATATATTTTTTTGATCTAAAGAGTTAAATCGAGGATTTCATCAAACAATACCATAAAAAAAAGAAATCTCTAGAAGAGATCTTTAGTCTAAGAAGAGATTACAATCTTCTCCATAGATTAATACTCGCCCGACACTCTTGATTCAAATCCTCTACATAAGAATAGAGATCGAGTTATTGAACTAATCGAGTTAAAGAGTTAAACTTGACAAGATCGAGATATATAAAGTCCTTTATCATTTATTATCATGAGATGGAAATTTATCCTTTATTAGAGACATGCACACACATCTATATATTTAGATATGCATATTTGACAAGGTACTAGGTTGATGGTCTGACATTAGTGAACTGATGTATATATAAGAATACATGAAATATATGATGATTCGAATGAGTCATACAAGTTTATATGAAAAACTAGGAGATAACTCTCACTCATGAGACATGGGGTTAAATGAATTACACTGATGGTCATCATATTTTGCAAATATCATTTAAAAAATATGCTTTTGGAAAGTGTATGAATGATATTGTTCCTATATAGTCAAATGATATATTTTTCGCTTAACTTTGTAAGGAGACCAAAAAAATACAGAACATACCCTTCTGGTTATCTAGGTCTTTCCATATATATGATGTATGAGTATAAAAAATATTCAAGGTTGGTGCAATCATAATAAATCATATTCCATAACACTTCCATTCTAAGGGAATGATGTAATATGATGATTTTTAATCGCTACACTTAAAGAGAATTTGAATGAATTTTTATTATATTAAATCTCAATTCAACAAATCTAATCAACTTTAGTTGATTCGGGTGTTAATCATAAAGAGTTTGAGATGATTAGCGATGAGGTTCTATGCACGATATAATAGTTGACTTACTTTAGCTATCATTATCCCTTATATCGCTTTTGATCTGATAGTAAGCCATTATACATGAATATATAGTATGTCTATTAATATCTCCAGCATATGCATTTGTTGCATGTGACGCCCATGGGACCTGGATACTTGGCATGCCACTCCACTTATGCAATCTCACATTTGAAGCACATAAAGCAAGCTAGAAAGCATAACATAAAAGACAATAGAAAATGTAGTAAACTTTTTCCATTAAAATTTGTAGATGCAATCACAAGTAACCATGTCCACAAAATGTAAAATACATACACACCTAAATGTCCATACATAAATGAAATAGTATATCTCAAAAGGTACAAGTAAAAACGGCAGAAACCACGAAAGTATACATACCAAAAGTAACAACAACAACCACAGTAGAACTGAACCAGCTAAACCGCTCACCATTACAGCTGCTCCTAAGGACCTGCTAAATTCACAAAAGTAGGTACATCGTGAGAAAAGTTTCCTAGTACAATGCTAAACAACTAACCAATAAAGAACTAAAAGTTGGAAAGTACAAAATCAGGTAATTGTGTAAAGCCTGAAACCACACTGTAACTAACTAGAAAACCATAGAGCCTTGATCCTTACTGTATCCTTCTCATATTGGCATCATGTATAGTCTAAGGTCTTGGTTCACATGAAACCTCACACTATGACTCCAAGGCCATGTATCCTTAGGGTTGGGGCGCCTGCGTAGGCATGCAATGAAGTACATCATCATAACTAACTTCCCAACACATCCACTAGCTGCCATTAATTCAATTATGTATTTCCACACTATATCGTGTGCTAAACCAATCCCCACACCTTACTGCATGATAAGTCAAACCTTACACTTAACCATGTGCCAACTCTCACCACTAGTTTGCAATCAACCACTGGAAGTCTAGTCTTGAAACTACCATGAACCTTCTACTTCAGGTATACCATAACTCCTGGAAACTCCCCGCTTAATACTTCCACCCAGAATACCAACTAATGTGGCCTATACTAGCCAGTACACGAGTGTAAGTGCTAAGTGAAAGAAGCAAAGCATAGAAAACAAACCATAACTACTTAGCACCGCACATTTGAAAATCGGGTCTAAACACTGGGCAAAAGGACACATCGATGCACCAAGTAGCATGTCCTCGACCAACGACCTCTCGGGATCGTGGTCATCTAGGCTTTTATTTGGGGCCCCAAGGGTGCATGCCCCTCCCTTGGTGATGCTACTCCAAGCTACCCCTATGACACTGAAAGTCGAACAATGAGGCATGAAATCAGAACTACAATGGGAGACTCGATTGCCGGTCCTAAGAGTCAAAACTCAGATCTGAATGTGTAGGCAAGTCGCTCCAATTCTCTTCCTCATCAAACCTCACCGAATCCATTAGGATTTGATAATTTCACTTTAAGTTGCACTGAACCCATTTCTCTTGATTTTCAGTTTATTGCTATTATCCAAACATTTAACATATATATTAATGTCATATAAGGTCTACATCATTTTTAGTATCAAATTCCATAATTTTCAAGGTCCAATTGGTTCACGGTCCTAGAATGATTGATCATCCAACTTTAATGATCGATTAGTAGTGATCAATCATAAAGTCAGCCATGATCTATCATTTTGGACCAAACGATCGATCAACCTTAAGACATGATTAATCAACTAAAAATTATGATCGATCATACCTGGATAGTAGTCGGAACCACTCCGGTGACGTCTTGCAAAAATTCATTGATCGACGTTCCTAATACACCATTATGTTTCTGTTAACCCCAACAACAAAATATCTATTTGGATCACACATGTAAGCTACGTTTTGGCCAGAAAATATAAAACGTGATGCGATAAGTTACCCGTCGTATCCAAAATAGCAACAAAACACAACAAAAACCCCGACAATAGGTAGCTCGTTATCCTCGTAACCCAATGGTATAAAAACAACACGAATCTGGCAGCAAACAGAGGGAGAAGAATCAAACATTAGGGTCATCCCCGACGATGCTCCCTCATCTGAAACGGTTGTTCCACGATGTTTAGCGTATTTCTACACCTGCCATGTGACTCCACGTGCTTAGGCCTTCACGATGGTGCCCTCGGATCTTCGATCAGTTGTCGAGAACCTCTCAAGTAGCGGAGCTCCGATGAAGAGGATGGAGATCCGACAAGGCTAAGTGGTCTGGTTAGCTATACTACTTAAGCCCCCTCCCCTCTATATAGACTTGATCCTAATCGAATCTATATCCAAAAGCTGTAAACACTTTGTATTTTCCTTGTATCTTCCTCATACAGACTCTGATTTTGATGTTATTAGGCTCATTGGAAAGGTCTCGACAAGTCTATAAAACATATGTCATTTGTCTCATTTGGACACTCAATTAGGTCTAAAACTTAGAATTAGTGATTTGATGTACTTAGAGGTTTTACATTATAAAAAATCTCAAAGGAAGTCTCGTTCCCAAGACTCAGGTGTATCCTCTAACCAAAGCTTGATCCTCCTAAGTCCCAACCTTGACCTACTGAACTCATAAAAATCTCAAAATGGGATAAACCCACAAAAATATCAAAAAACTTGAACTACGATTTCAAATGTTACTTGTAAAAAGGTGGGTATACTTCTCCCTCATGTCAGCCTCAGGCTCCAATGTTGCCTCCTTGACGTCCTAATCGTGCCATAAGACCTTGACTAAAGGTATCCCTATCTGCCTGAGCTTTTTGACTGCATGATCTAGTATCAGAACCGATTCCTTAGGGAAAGATAGGTTGCTCTCCACCATCAATACCTTGTATATGATGATAATCATGGGATCTTGGGTGCACTTCAGCAAATTCAACGCATGAAATATGTCATATGTGCCCTCCAAATGTGGAGGAAGAGCCACTCTGTAAGCCACATTCCTGACTCTACAAAATCTCAAATGGTAGCATGAACCGTGGGGCCAAATTGCTCGGGGATACTCGTAAGAACACAAAATCCCTGACCTGCAATGATGAGGGATTCTTAAGCATAGAAATTGGTCATAAATTATGCTTAAGTTATGTATAACTAAAATGGCTAAAACTCAAGGTCTCTATGCCTCTTATTGACATAGATCTTCTAACAACTCTGAGCTGTCATCAACCTCTTCTTAACAGTTTTTAATGTTTTAGATGTCTCCTTAATGATATGCGTGGTGTACAAGGCATTGTCACCCACCTACTGCCAACATAGGGGAGTGGTACATCTCCTCATGTGGAAGGCCTCAAAAGGTGCCATGTTAATATAGTGTGATAGTTGGTGTAGGTGAACTCAACAAGGGGAAGGTGATCCTTCCAGGATCCCATCCAATCAACAGCACAAACCTGGAGCAAGTCCTCCAATATCTGAATAGTCCTCTCAAATCGTTCGTATGTCTGTGGATGATAAGTTGAACTAAGAGTATCTCTGTCCTCAAGGCTCTCATGAAATCTCCCCAACAATGTGAAGTAAAACACGAATCCCTGTCAAATACTACCTCCTTGGGTATCTCGTACAAGTGGATGACATGTTGAATGTATAATTTGGCTAGCTCAATTGGAGTACATGTCAAGTTGATCAGAATAAAATGGACTGACTTGGTCAACCGGTCAACGATCATCCAAATCGTGTCATGCCCGCATGGGGGATGCAACAATGATGTGACAAAATCCATGGGGATGCTCTCCAATTTCCACACCAGAATAGAAAGAGGTTCTAGTATACTAGGTGGTCTCTAGTGCTCTGCCTTCACCATTTAGAGGTGAGGTATCAAGTGACATGCTCAGCTACATCCCTCTTCATTCCCTCCCACCAGAAGTGTTGGTGGAGGTCCATGTACATCTTGGTGCTACATGGCTGAATGGAAAGTCTCAAATTGTATGCCTCATACAAGATAATCTACCCTTAATTCCTCATCATCAGGAACACAAACACGGTCTCCCTTCCATAGAATGAATGATACCCCATATAGATAGTGGTCCCCTCAATTCCTCATTATCACTCGGAAACTGTCGAACTCATCCTTCAGGCAGCGATGATATAAGTCCTGCAACTTATGATATGCATGATGTCCCTGGATGATCATGTCTCATAGACCATTGTACTTTTTCTATATAGTCACCGTGTCAGGCGTGCTCTCAAATGTATGCTACTCACTAAGTGCAGCGAGAACATCCCAAGTATGCAACCAAACGGTTGATCATAACGTGTGTGCTCTCCTACTCAAGGCATCCGCTACCACATTTCTCTTACCAGGATGGTAAGAGATAGTGAAATCACAACCCTTCAGCAGCTCCAACCATCGTATCTGCCTCATGTTTAGCTCTCGTTGGTTGAAGATGTATTTGATGTTCTTGTGATCCGTGAAAATCTTGAATGTGACCCCATATAGATAGTGGTGCCTTATCTTCAATGCAAAGACTACAACCGCTAACTCCAAGTCATGGGTGGGGTAATTGCGCTCATGATTCTTCAGTTGTCGTGATGCATAAGTAATGACTTATCCTATCTGCATAAGTATGACACTGATGAATCTGTGATTCATCATACTAAAAGATAAAAGTAGAGCTTCCTTCCCAGGTAATTAGATGCATTTCATCATTTATTCTGCAGTTTTACCATTCATGCACTTAGAATTAATATCTGTATTTTAACACACATAATTGCATTCATAATCATCTTCATATTTCCACCTAAGTTCATTCATTTTTGAATAATTCATGCTAACTCCAATTGACCTTAAACTACTTTCATTGTATATATATTACTAACAAGATTAAAAGGAAATTACAAAAAAAAAATACTAACTCAAATAATTGGCCCGTGAGACAAAACTCCAATTTCAGACTAGACATACTAAAACGCACATATCTTCCTCATACAGTGTCTGATTTAGGTCTACTCACTTTTAAAGTAATACATATTCGAAGATCTTCAAAACAAGACCAATTTCATAAAAATCGAAGCTCTTTGTGAAAGTTGGGTTTTGGGCCTCTTTTCGCATTGTACATTTTCGCCGATTTTGACTTATCATTTCATGTACATATTTCATCCATTCTAACAATTTTCTTTTTAATTTCTCTGATGCATTCATTGTTTTAATAAATCATATAAAAATCAAAACCCACAAAAATCAGAAAAGCAAAGAAAAATACCAATTCTGACTTGACCTTATTCTCCTAGTCAACTTGTACAAAATTAACCGCCCTAATTTATTTTGACATTAACTCAACCAATAAAAATCCAAAAAAATCTCATTTGAGTCTATTACATTATTTCATAGCTTGTTTGATTTTTGATTACATTTATTTATCATCAGAAAATCAAATAAAAATTTTAAAACATAAATTTAGTATTTTATATACATAGAATATCACCAAAAATTTCATATGTTGCATTCCGCATTCTGTTTGCACCTGTGTCCTTCATGAACATTATAGCTTGCATTTAGATCAACAATTTCTGTGTTGAGCACTTTTACATCCGAGTCCATGTTCTATTTAATCATGCATTGCCATGTCCTGGTCAATCCACAGTCCACTGGTCCACCTGGCTCCCAGTCATTACCCAGTTTTTCTCATCATGTGTGTAGCAAGTGATATCCTCTTAGCCCACTTCCTCACATGCCTCGCACGTGAGGACCCCTTCCTTCCCCCTCACGTGCCATGCACGTGAGGACCCTTCTCCTCCCTCTTCTCGGCCACCTATTGCGTCGATCACCCAGCGCACCTCCGCCGCCTGTACTAACTGCATCTCCCCCTCCTCTCCTTATCACCAATTGACCCGCAACCATCTCTCTTTGATCCTATCCTTTGAAACCACCCATCAATGTTGACCACATCTCCTCTATCCCTTATCCTCTGGTCGATCACCTCCTCCACCTGACTCCGACCTTCTCTCAACAAGCATGCATCATCTTCACCGCCATTGCCTCCCCCTTATCTCACCTTTATCATAGTCCCAACAAACCACCCACAACCTCCGACGACCAGCCCTATTTAAGAGCCTCTACGATGACCTAGAGAGTCATCTACCACTAGAGAGAGCGCAAGGCCATCAGCCTCGAAGGTCCTCCAATGATAGTGAGGGGCAGCTCTTGAGAGAAACAACGGCCGAACATCCTGCGTTCTGGGCGAGATCCAAGGTGCGATTGAGCACCTTGTTGCAGAGCTTCACAGAGCTCTATTGAGCTTCAATGTTCTACGCATGAGCCACTAGAGGCAACGACCGGAGACGAGCCCTCGCAGTTCTCCCACTTTCAAGCGTATCATCAGGTACTCTTCCCTCTTTCCCTGTCTCTTTCTTCTTCCTTCGTACATCACCGTCCTCCTATCTTTCTCCTCCTCTGCTCAACCATTGTCGACCATCCTCCATCACCTCGCATCCTCCTTGTAAAGGAGGATCCATCGACCCTCTATTCACTCCGCCTTTCCACCTCACTCCATCTTGTTGCACCTTCATCTCGGTCTTGAGATCCAACCGGGTCTAGAGCCGCCAACTGCCTGTAGATCCTCCACTTGCAAGCCCTTCTTCCGTCGTCCATGCAGCTCGACGCCTCCCATCGCGAGAGGCGAGTGCCTTTCACCACGAATCCTGAAGCTGAAGCACCGTCCCATAGCCACCTAGTCGTCGAGCTGCATCGTCCAGAAGCAACATCGCTCCACCTCTCGACTATGTGTCGGCCGATCCGTCCACTTCCGTAGCCACCTACGGCCGACTCCACCACCAGGCGATCACCTTCACCAACTGCCGCCGACCATCGCTCCGCCATCAGCTTGCACTCCGGACTTGTCGAGGATGCTCATCCACCTCCTGCTCCGTTCCACATATTTGCATCAACAGTGCCAGGCATGAAGACCCGAACTCCCTCACGTGCTCTGCACGCGTGAGGGGGATAATTGCAGAGGAGCAACCCCTAAATCTAGAGATTCGCAGAAACGCCCAGCTAACCAGAGGTCACATGAGGAGCATGTGACCAATTGGAAATCTTGCAAGGACGCCCTCGGAGCTCCTGGCAACTGCATGTATACCCCCGCTGCTTAAGAGCCACATGCACAGCACATGACATATTGGGAAAATTGCATAAATACCCTCTAGGGTATAGGTAATTCCAATTAAGTCATGTCAGCATATTTACTAATCAATATTATTTCTGTATTTGCATTCTGAACTATGTGTTATCCATTTATTTTGAACCTTATTTTAGCATCATTTTATTATTTAAAAAATACACTTTGTTCTACACTTAATTCTCTACATTGTGGCATGCTTGTGATATTTTTATTCTCTGTGGTCATTAATTAATATTATTCTTATGAGAATTTTCTTCTTTTACCCAACATGTTCTTAGAAATTCATAGTTAATTAACCATTACCTGAAAATTTGCCAAAAATTCACGGATGGAAGAATTAATTGCTAGTTACATTATGTCCAAAAAGAATTCATTTGCATACATACTTTTCTCTATAAAAATCATTTTTTGCATTTCACTAATTAATTTTTAATGGGTATTAAATCAAATATTTTTAGAGTCTAGGACTTTTCTGAGATATGTTACCTAGTGATACATTTTAGATAATTTTATTTTCTTGAAAATAAGTAGATTTAGTATCTATTATAATTAATTATTGACAATCTCATTGTCTGCATTCATTTAATCATTGAATATTCATATTACACCCAAAAATTTCAAAAAAAATACGGTAGTCTAATTTCATCATATTTAATATTCTGGCCGAGTTTGAGAAATTTTGGAACTCATTTGATCAAAATTTGCAATTTAACCCCTGAACTTTGTCAAAATTGCACTTGCCTCATTTATTGCATTTAAAAAATATAAAAAATACCTCTTTGAAAACCTAATCTCTAGATCGACTAAAAACGAACCTAAGGAGATAGTTGCCTCCCTGAGTTCGACTTTAAACTTCCCAAGTAAAAAAATATAAATTGACCGCTCTCTTTAATTTAACACATTGATAATTAATTTAGCATTTTTTGATCAACCCTTAATTACCCGCCAACAATGAACGAACATATTTTAATCATTAATTTGATTAAATTAACTAGGGTGATTTCGCAGTTCTTCAGACACCCAAACCTTCCTTGGAAGTATCGGTATAAACTATGAAATCTAAAGTACCTGAATGGAGGGTAAAAATGAGAGCAGTAGTTAGCCACTCCTTGAGCATATGGAAACTCAGCTCACATTTTTCGCTCCAAACAAATGGCACATCCTTTTGTGCCAGTTGTGTGAGGGGTAATGCAAACTGAGAGAATCCCATGATGAATCATCAATAAGACCTAGTTAGGCTAAGGAAATTAAGAATCTCTATAACTATCTTAGGTTGCTCCCAAGATAAAATGACCTCTATCTTGGTAGGGTTGACTACCACCCCTACCCCTAAAATCACATGGCCCGAAAATACCACCTCAGAAAAGCCAGGACTCACACTTGCTGAATTTTGCTTACAACTAAAGCTCTCGGAGTGTTTTTAGCACAATGCAAAGATGTGACTCATGCTCATGCTCATCATGTGAATATACTAGAACACCATCAACTAACACAATCACGAACCTATCCAAGTAAGAATGGAAGAATCGGTACATCAAATACATGAATGCAACAAGTGCATGTGTGATCCTAAATAGCATCACCATGGATCAAAGTGACCATATCTCGTACAAAATGTGGACTTCGTCACATCTGAATCTCTGATCCTCAGTTGGTGATATCTAAATCATAGATTGATCTTGGAGAACACTAATGCTCCTTGAAATTGATCAAAAAGATCATCAATCCATCGGAGAGGATAGCGGTTCTTTCCAGTTTGCTTGTTCAGGGTCTATAATCAATGAAAAGTCTCATGGATCCATCCTTCTTCTTGACATAGAGAACTGGTGCTCCCCATGGTGATGTACAGGGGTAGACGAATCTCTTCACTACCATCTCCTACAACTACACCTTACGCTCCCTCAGCTTGGCCAGCGTCATCCTGTATGGAGGGATGGAGATATAATGTGTATCTGGTAACAATGTGATTTCAAACTATATCTCTCTCATTGGGGGTAGTCCAGGTAAATCATCTAGGAACATATCAGGAAACTCACGTACCACCTGAACACCCTCGATTATCCTATCCTAAGTGGATGTGTCAATAATGTATGCAAGGTATCCCACACATCTCTGACTGAGGTACTCATGCTCTCATGACAGATATGTACTCAACTTCCAAATATGATGTATGTCCATCAAATTGGAAGGCCAATACTCCTGGTAAGTGGAAGACAATCGTCTTCTCAAAGCAGTCCAGGGCACATGGTGCCTCTTAATCCAATCCTTGCCTAAGATGATGTCGAAGTCCTCTACATGTATCAGCAATATGAATGTGGTCATCATGTGCCCACCAATCTTTTCAACTACATCCTCAACTGCCTGACTGATAATGAATAACTGCCCCCAGGCCCTTAATGTATTATGGGGTAGGTACACTTGCCATAGACTTACCCAAAGTGGACACCACATGATGTGCAAGAAAAGAATGTGTATCTCCCAAATCAATTAATGCATGTAAAGGAACTCCAAATATTGAAATCATACCTCAGACAACTGATCTCGAGGCATGTGCTTGCTTATGTATCACTGCATGCAGCTGACTATGAGCGGGTAGTGCATTGGATCATGTGGCATTGAATGAGTACTGTGGAGATATCTGTGAATCCCGATCTCCACAATGAAAACTTGATCCCTAGGGTTGTACAGATGGTCATGTTGATCTCCCACTCTATTACTGGTTACCCAAACCACTAGCATATGTGCCTCCTAAAACCAAGCATATGTGACATTGGGCCTTGAAGTGGCCCAATTGTCTGCAGTAGAAACAAGCCCCGTTGAGAATATGTGCCTCCTAAAACCAAGCTGTCTACCCCAGATATGTGGCTCTCTACAAGTATCGAAGAGTGAGAAGGTCATGCACCACGATTGGATAATGCTTGCCCCAAGGTGGGAGAAGAACTAGATCCACCAGCTGGATGTGTCACTACAGTGGGTTGGTAATGACGCTCTCAATGGAAATGAGAGAAGTCCCAATGTACTGCTCGACTAGGTGGCAAAGGTGGGAACTGTGTATGTGCTCCTATCTCTTGGCTCTGCGTAGCCTCCCATCTCATCACCTTATAGTCACCTCCTTCATGGAGGTAAGATCCAAGGTAGACGGCATGTCATGTACCTCCGGGCGCATACCATGGATGAACTTCTGCAAGTTCTCCCGTGAATAGGTTGTAGTGGTCGTAGAATGACAAGACAACTCTATGTATCATATCAGGCACTCCTGTGCCATCATCAAACCCTATGTCATCTCATCAAACTATCACCTCTGCTCCTCTACACAGTGCTCAGGGTAGAACTTGCTTTGAAATTCTACCACAAAGAGATCCCAAATGATGTGTTTTGTCAGATAGGGGTGTTCAAATATTTCTAGGTCAGCGGATACCTAGCTTGATCTGCTCATTTTGACCCTAAACTCACGGGTACCTGTTTGAAACTGATGGGGTCTAGTACCATCTATATCATGACCATGAATCATCCAAAAAACCCGTTTAAATGAAGCAAATGATTAGGTATAAATACCAATATATAAACATTATTTTTATCTCTTTTAAAATATAAATATGGATGAATATACATATATTAGTAAATATGCAAAATGTATTGATGAATCTCTAAAAAAGATACGGATATGAAATAAATACAAACCTTGTTATAAAAAATAATAGAAATTAATATGATATAGATTAATTACATTTATATGAATTTGATGGCTTTTACACGTCATATACATACATTTATACATTTTGAATAATGTAAATCACCGACCCAAACAAAATCCTAACTCGAAATTTTGCCAAATTTCGGTATCGCCAAAATGTTGACTTCGTCAATGTAGCCAAATGCCACCGAAATGGTATATTTTACCATATGGTTTTTTTGGTGCACTTAATTTGGTGTCAGATTCGGCAAAATGTTGGTAATATTTCTTCCATAGGCATTGTTCATATGTTGCAAACCCAACATATAAAAAAGGTATGTATGGAAATAGCATCATAGATAGAATGATATGCAAGTCAAAAATAGGTGACGAGAGTATCATTATTCTGAAATCACAAGGACTTGGGCAGATTCCGTAGACAGCAACTCCAAGCTCTCGGCTCCCCCTCCCAGTTCTCGATGAGGAACACCATGTCCGACCCCCATGTTAGTGTTAAGGTGGCATTGAATCACCCAAGCATGAGTCGTCAGTCACAAATTTGGTGGACACCCAAACCACTGATACCGCCTCTGAATTCCTCTCTGTTTGTTCGACCGTGATGAAATTGCCTACATCCACTACCTGATGACAGAGATTCTACGAGGGTCTAGATTAGTCTACACAGGGCAAGACCACAATGCCACTGAAGCGACCGCTCACGAAACCTCTGGTAAGTCAACAATTAACCCACAACAAGAATCAAGCAATAAATATCAAAAATGTGGAGTTAAAATTTATTATAACTCTATAATAGGTGTGTATAGTGTAAGAATGTGTAGAGGTCGAACTCAAGGAGCAAACGGTAGGGGGCAAATTACTGCACGCAAAATTTGTTCTTATCCTCTTGTCCATTTTTATTATTTTTGTGGGTTTCTTTAATTTGAATTTCTTTATTTTATTTTTTTTATATTTTTTATTTTGTTTTGAATTTTTTAATTTTATGTTTCCTTTTTCTTTAATATATATAATATAGTTATATATAAGGCTTTATATACAATGTAAGCAAATATAATTATAAATATACATAAAAAGAGTCAAAATACAGAAAATAAAATGTTTTTAAGTTTTATATATTTTAAAAATGTTTTTGTAAATTTCTGCAATTTTTGCTAATTTTTATAGGTTTTTAAATTAAAAAATATCCCAAATCAGGGATTTAATAAATATTCAAAATTGATTTGAATTTTAAAAATAGTAAATAAGGTCCAAAATTATCCAAATCAATTTTAATATATAGATAACTATATAAAGAAAATTAAGAAATAGAATAAACATATTTTTGGATATTTTTTTTGAAATTTTTAGATTTTTATGAAGGTTTTTTGGGTTTTTTTTCAATTTTTAGGCTTTTTCTTTTTCCATTTTTAGTGATTTTTTGTCCCTATTTAAAATATAATAAATAGACAATATTTAATTTTTTTTGAATTTTTGATGATGTTTTTGTATTTTTTTGGTATTTTATAAGCTAGACAAAAAATTAGCTCATTCTGATTTTTAATAAATAATTAAAATGCCCAAAACTGTAAAATAAATTCATGGAGTGAAAGTACATGCTACCAGGCATCTAACCCTATTTTTACACAATCTTAAGAGTTATGGTGTAATTTTTAATAAATGAAATCCAAGCACCAAAATTCATAAGCTAACAGGGGCATAATTACAAATAAAATAAAGTCCAAAGACTTACATGCAATTTTCCCAAAAATATACAATGTAAATAAAATTTTATTAGACTAAAAATAAATACAAAAAGCACTAGGAGCTTACATGCAATTTACCCAACTCGCGTTGGACTACATGTGAGCTGAGATGGAATGGACCCAAATACAAATAAAATAAGTACAGGGGCCTTTTTGCAAAATATCCATTTTATTTTAAACTTTATATTTTATTTACAAGACTAATTAATGAATACAAAAAGGTGGGGTAAAGATATGCAATTTACCGCACTAAAGTGCGCGATCGGATGACTGAGGGTATTTCACTTGACATGTGGTCGCCCCACATTGCGCGATGACGTTTCATCCATGGACAAACAGGATTAGATCGATGGGTTGCGATCGGACGGTCATGGGAGGCTGCATCCAACGGCATCTGGAGAGTCTAGAGAGGAGTTCTTGAACCGACGTTGTCCGAGGCAGGTGGAAGAACAGGGAAGCAACTCACCCTGGACAAGTTTCGATCAAGCTTTGTGGGCTCCTCCGACCTCCTCCCGAAGCTCTGGCAGTGTCTCTGTGATCCTGCAAACCTCCCAAATCATTTAGGCTCCACAAAATGCCAGGAATGCTCGGTAGATGCTCGGAAGGGGCCTTGGACCTGGAGGGTCCTGCTCTGACTTCAAAAGCCCTGCAAAGGGGTTATTCTTCGACGTTTCCTGTAAGTAGAGTGCTAGCGCAAAAATAAGGAGCTCAGGGGAGCTCCTGGGGGTGGAATGAAGGGGAAACGGGTCGAATGGAGGTAGCCTAGCGAGGTGTTGGATTTGTGTTACCCAGATCCAGATTTGGGTTGATCTAGAGGAACAGAAGGTAGGTGAGTGATGCAGCAGCGAGAGGGAAGAGAGATGGGTGTGGTGGCGGGGCGGAACAGGCGTGTAGCACGGTGAAACACGGTCGGAAACTACTAACTAATTCATGAAATAAAATGCATAAGATTGAACCTACAAGCTATATCTACCTAGAAAAGCTAAAAACACAACTCTTATACCTGGGATTGGACCAGGGAGTAGAGGTGGCCGGCAACAGCTGCCTTGGGTGCACCTCCTCCTCCACGAGCACACAAGCACCTCAGGGGTTCTCCCCCTGTCACAGGGATGCTCACTAGAGCGAGATGTAGAGGCTTTAGCGTTTGAAGATGACCAAAATGGACGAAGGAGAAGGAGGTTGTTATTTATGCACAAGTGATGCACCCTTATTGACCGATGTATTAGCGGAGATACAAGTTATGTACAATGGATTTGAAGACACGGCATGGATCATGGAACATCAAGGAACAGATCGTATGAAGGGATCACTGACATTTGATCGATGGATCGAGCATAAAAATGGGAGGAAAACGGGGAGTTGATGCTTCTGACGAGTTAGAAGTGCTTGGAGGTTGAGTTGACCGAGGGTCAACTCTGGAAGCGATGTGATTGGTCCAGACCAAATGCTAAAAGACAAAACAGTCTAGTTTATTATAAAAAATAATAAAAAATAGTAGCTGATTTTATTAATTTTTTATTATAAAATTATAAAATTTATTATTTTATTTAGTATTTTATTATGATTTTTATTTATTTTTTTTGATGTTATTTATTAGTAGTTAATTTTTAGGGGTGTATTTATAGGTATATTCATTTATATTTTAGCTATTTTATTTTTATTTTGTATATTTTATTATATTATTCTATTCCCTTATTTTATATATTAAAAACTTATTTTATGTACACAAATATTTTTTATTGTATTTTTGTGTTGTTATTTATATACGAAAAATAAATAGGGGTATATATTATATATGTATACTTACAGGTATTTCATCTATGTATTATGTATATTATTTTATTTTATTGTAGTTCTTAGATTTTATTTTATCTTTATATTTTTAATAGAATATAAATGATATTTACACCAATATAAAAATATACTTGAATAAAAGAATAAAGAATAGATTTCACTTTTGTTTATGTACAAGTATCAGCATAGGTATTTTGCCTATATTTTATATAGACTTATTTTACTTTGTGTTTTCTTTTATGTTTTATTTTGGTTTTAATATGTACATAAGTTATAAATAATATTTACAAAATTAAATAAATATAAAGTTGTAAAAATAATAAAGAATGACTAAATTGAATATTTTATTCAGGTATACTATACAATGAGGGTCCAAAAAGCTATCTTTAACACCTTAACTCAAAAAAATATGAAACTGCCTCCATTAAATAGCTTATTAAAAGTTATATATAATTAGATATAATTTTGATATATTTTGAGTTTTTATTTGGAAGATATGGGTCTGTGAAGTTGGGATTTTGCCTTTTTATTTTTGTATAAAAAGTACACTATGTATTGTTTTTATATAAACTCAATTTATATTTTTATTTACATTATTATCTACAACTTTTATGTTCAATGTTTCTTTATTTGATATATAAATAATAAAGAATAAAATGGGTGTCAAAAATACTTTATTGGGAAATAAATAAATGTGTTTTTATTGTATTTTTGCTTGTGTCTCCCCCTACTTTATTCCTTGTCAACCAACTCAATTCTTGACTTGGTCTCGGGGTTTAGGGTCATAAATATCTTTGATATTTTATTCTTTTCTTTTCTTCTCTTTATTCTATAATTTCGGCATTAAAAACAATATATTATTTACACAATAAATGTGATAAATGGTGAATGCTATTTTGTACAAATTAATGCTAGTTACATGCATTAGCTAGGGTTTTTAAGGCCAAAATGATAGAATAAAGGTGATGAAATGGAAATTCATCACTACCCGATCACAGTTGTCAGTCCCAATCGCCAACATGTAGAAATCATAGCCGTGGATATGCACGAAATGTTCAATTTTGTCTCTTTGTTAATATATATCCAATAAATATGTGATTCCTCTTAATGAAGGTAGTACTTCCATGGGTACCCACAGGTACCCATTACCCGTTAATATTAAATGGATACCCATTATGATCGGATACCCATTGGAATGGGGCGGGTCGACCCATGAATCAATAATAAGGGGTCGGGACGGTTCAGACTCAAATGGGTTGGGTACCCGCCCCATGGACACCCCTATTGTCAGATGCTCCTAGATAGCCTACCACCATCTCTCTACATATCCAGCTAAAGAAAACTCAGCAAATATCACCCACTCAACTAGTGCATGAATCATCCCTAGAATTTTGGATACATGTTGATCCAAAGCTCTACCTCCTCTACTGTACCAGTTCCAAAGAACTATGACACGTGGTCGTTGGTACGCGATGTATGTGGTCTAATGCACGTGTCAAGCACTTGAATCCCCAAATGACTCTTGCTCCAATGAGTTTGGACTCTGTACACTATCCTCCTCCTTTTGAGAAGGGTGATACAATGAGTCATCCTACAATTGCAGACTTTGCTCAATCGCCTCCTAGTGATGCTGCATGTTCTGTATGGCATGGACAAAGAAGGTAAAATGCCGTTCCATGTCCGGATCCAAATGAGGCAGCATGGTTCTGCATAAAGAACCATGGCATTAGTACTTGTCTTAACTTTTGAGAGATATATGGACATATATAATAATGTTTTTATGCTACTTGTATCATGTCAAACGATTCTCGAACACCATATACTTCGAATACCACTGAGGAATCACATACGTGCAGTGGAATGGGATTATCATTGCTCTAAAAATAAATCGTGACGCTTCTCGAGAAATGGATACTCAACATTCCAATTCACTTATGCAATCCCTCATTTGAAACACATAAGGTTTGATCCAAAGCATAGCATAAAAGACAGTAGAAAATGCAGTAAACTTTTTCCATTAACATTTGCATATGCATTCACAAATAAACATGTTCACAAAATGTAACATACATGTACACATGAACATCCATACAAATATGAAACATTATCTCTCAAAAGGTACAAGTAAAAACTGTAGAAACCACAAAACTATACATACCCAAAAGTAACAACAAACAAAGTAGAACTTAACCAGCCAAGCTGCTCAACGTTACGACAAGTCATGAGTGTTAGCCATGTGACCCTGGGCGGACCATTTCTATGATAAATGTTACAGTAATCACGGATATGTCACTAAAGGTTATATATTTATTTCACTCTTTGTCTGAGATTAAATGAATGAATGCACTTGTAAGGTCCCTTAGTACAATTAAGTTTATGTACCATGGTCATCTTAATAATCATACAACTGTTGATTTGATGGTTGAATAATAGAGGTTGGTGCTTATATGATATCTAAAGACTTAGATTGAGGACTCATCAAGCAACATCAAATGACTATTAAAAAAGATCTCCATCCTGAGAAGGAGATGGCAATCCCTATTTAAAGGTTGGTATCTGAACGACCTCTTGTGCAGGTCCTCTACATAGGAATAGAGATTCCAAGGTGTCAGATAAGTTGGGTCAAAGAGTTGACTTAAGGAGATCAAGATAACAACGACCTATATCGTATGTTGTCACGATATAGGCACGCATCCTCTGATCGGAGAAAGATGTATTACTATATGTCTAAGTATGTACATTAGGCGGACCATTAGTTTCATGACCTAATCAAGTTCTATACACCGACGAGCTGGTGTGCATACAAGGGCATATGAGTAATACGATCTCTCAAAGGAATCATACAGGTTCACTACTAAACTGGAAGACATGAGCTCACTTATGAGGTATTGGGATCGATCAAATTACATGCATGGTCATCTTTCTTTGGAAGCATGACAAGAATCTGTAGGTATGAAATAAGCTATTGGAAAGCATACGATAGAAACCATCTCCCAATGACTAGATGAGAAACTTAATTATAAACCCTGAAGAAGACAACCAAAATATGATCTAAACACTTCAGGTTTATTCTAGGTATTCCAGTATGCAGGATGTACGGGTATTAGGAATACTCAAGGCCGGCGTGATCGTAAATGATTGTATAACCATGACACTTCCATCACGAGGGAGTGATGAAACATGTTTTGATTTTAGTGACTCCCTCGGTAGATTAGTAATCAATTCTTAGTCCAAATGTTGGATATTGATCTTAATGTGTTTCAGATGCAATAAGAAGATTATATTTACAATTTGGATTAACCAAATATCTTCGAGAGGTCCCCATGATCTGGATATGAGATGCGATCTCAGTATCCAAGTCACTATACATGGAGTATACAATCACTCTGTCCTTATCTCCAAGTATCAGCGGAGAAAGCACATTATTCTTGAAAGAGTTCAAGAATAATTCTATTATTGAAAATGTATCTGAGCATTGGAAAATTGATGATTAAATGTTATTTAATTATCATGAAAGATATGAATACGATTCATATTATTTGGACACATAAGAATAGTCATTTAAGATAATTAAATATAATTTAATTATCAAAAATATGATTAATGTGGATATCACTATCCATAATAATCATAAATATTATAAATATGATTTATAATATGTTGAAGAGATTTAATTATAAATAGTATTCACGAATTAAATGTTGATGTGAATTGGATTCACATTAAATAATTAATTGTAAATGCAATTTACATTTTATATTGGATGTATGAATATGATTCATAATTATCAATATTATAATTGAAATTATCAATGGTGAATAATTATGCAACAAAAGTTGTTACACATATAGAATATATGATGAGATATGAGATCTCAACATAATTGGAATGAGAAAGCCTTCTTATTATACAAGGAGTGGATGGCCACCTTGAGTCCTAAAACTTGGTGGTCGTCCACCTTATGTATGGAAGGAGACTTGCTCTCCTTCCAAGTAATTTCATATTTGTTGATTTAATTTTAAATTGAATTATATTGATTGATCTTCAATATATTTATTTTATTTTTAAATGAACTATTTGTTGTTGCAAATTTATACAACAAAATCATGGCCATTGATTGAAAGCACAAAATAATCTACATCGTTGATTATGTGTGCACATGGATTGAGATCCATGGACATCTAATTTGTTATAAAAGAAAGGCTAGGCATAGATCTTTCTTTAGAAGAATTTCAAGATAAACAACTCTCTCTCTCTCTATTCTCATACACGTCCAAAAGGTCTCTCTCTCCCAATATTGTGGGCGTCCACTATATTGACCTAGAGAGCCTCACAGTCGTCGCATCGCCGTTGTGTTGTCGGATCGACTGCTTGTGGATGTCCGCCTTCTTCGATGCATCTTGCTCATGAGGAAGACTATTGATTTTTGGGGACGAAATCAGGAAAACTCCATGCTCGGATCTCCAACTCACATTACGGGAAGTACGTGTCCCATCCACGCGCTCGCAAGTGCATCCTTCGACAGATCGGACTTGAGATAGGAGGTGTCTTCGCTTAGAGACACGCGATCACAATCACGCTTGAAGAAGTAATACTTCGACTCATTTGTTATCTTGATTAAATGATTTGAGAAGTGTTCTCATATCATATCATTTCATCTAATTATTTTTTTAAAAATTCCGTTGTCCCAAGCCACTAGTATGACTAGTCGCTCTTGATCGCACGTGATGCGATCTTCAAGCTTCTATTATGTGATAAATCTCAAACCCTAGCCTTCAAGTGGTATCAAAGTTAGGATAAAGGTCTTGGATCTGATCCAGATCGTAAGGGAGAATGATTTTTTATATCGGATGCGTGGGAACTCGTAATTTATACATAAGATGCATGTTTCGATATAGTTTTCGCTAAAATGAAAATCTACTTTTTATGCATTGTTTGAATGAATTTTTTGGATAATAAACTTATATTGTCTAAATATTTCCCCAAATCAGTAGCCAATAGTTGGTACCAAAGGTGCATAAATTAAAATTTGAAACGTTCCCATAGTGACATTGTTTTTTCATGTATTCACGGATCTATAATAAATTAATTTTTTATTAGGGATTTTTACCCAGCAGACCCTATAAACTTTGCTTATCACCTCCACGACCTTTGAAACAACCTAATTTCCCCCTCAACCCTGTAAATTTGTCAACTCTTGCCACATGAACCCTCCAGGTAATATGCTTTAAGCCTATGGGGGTTCTTGGGGTAATTTACAGGGTCGATGGGGTAATTACGTTGTGCAAAAGGTCGTAGAGGTATTTTAAAACATTTATAAGGTCTGATGGGTAAAAATCCCTTTTTTTATTGTTTTCCCATCATGTAATATGAAATAAAAGCTTTACTTAAGTAGAGAATTAAACTATCAAAATAGCTCGAATTTATTTCACGTAATTTTGACTATGTTTGCCATAGATATTCCATATTTAGTCGAGATGGATTGGATGATGATTGGATCATCAAGATTATTCTCTTGATGTGGTTATACTTCATTGTAAATCAAGAAAATTATGAATTTAACATAATTAAATTAATGCTTAATATTTACGAAAATATTTGATTAAACATCAATTACCATTGCATGATCGTTTCACGACAAAACTCTAGTTTAACCTGCAATAGTTGTAGGTCAACTTTTACATGTAAAACATGTTCGCTTGATATGATTAAAAATTTAGGATCTTTAAACTATTTTAAGATACCTAAGATTTTTGAGTGATTACTATATATGTATCATGTCGATCACCAAGAGCATGTGACCGATAAAATCTCTTAGTATAACTTTTACAAGTGTGTTGTCTTGTATTAATTCAGCGATGGTGTCTAGGCTGTAGATATGCTAATGGGTTACTTAATTAGCACCATGTACCATAGTGTAAGCACTCCCTATTAGCATTATCTATCTGACCTGGCTTGATCTGTTTCAAGGATGGGTAGCATGAGAAGTCTGTGTGTATTTTAAACAACTAATTGTAATAATACAATTGTACAATGTGAGGGTGTATACTATATAGTAATATCAAGCAAATCCTAATTTTTTGTTGGTTGAATTGGATTGTTAATTAATTAAATATGATTAGATTAATTAGATCCAATTAAAATGAACACTTTGTTATAAATATATATGTAATTCCCTTAGAACAATTTATTATGTGAATATGATTCATAATGATTAACTAAATTTTGAATGAGTTATGGAGGATCATGTAAATTACATCCATGGTATTCCATCAAGGCAAAGTGTTCCATTGTCATGGATTGTATGCTGGAGACGCCTATCCAAAGTGATGCTCCTACATACAAGTGAACATAGATCAGGCTCTTTGCTTCTCGAAAGTGTAAGGCCGTATACATAATGACCCCAATATTGATCCTCATATAATTAAGGTGGTATTGGATTGCTCATAGTGAGTTCTATTCCCGTTGATGGTTGATGAATCTCCATTTCATCACCTTTATTCTATCATTTTGGCCTTAAAAACCCCAGCAAATGCATGTAAATAGCATCAATTTGTCTATAAAAGCATTCATTCTTTGTTGCATTCATTGTACATAAAATCAGGTTTTTAATGCCAAAATATAGAAGAAAGAGAAGAAAAGAAAAGGGAATAAAATATTGCAAATATTTTATGACCCGAACCCCGAGACCAAGGCCAGCATGGAATTGGTCGACAAGGAATAAAGTAGGGGGAGATAAGGGCCAACAGTACAATAAATACCTCATTTAATTATTCATTTATTTATGCATTTTTGACACCTATTTTGTATATAATTACTCATTCCTCAAATAAAGAAACTTTGTGCATGAAAGTTGTAGATAATAATGTAAATAAAAATACAAAATTGAGTTTGTGTAAAAGTAATACTCAGTGTACATTTTATACCCTGAATAAAAAGCCAAAATCTCAACTTCACAGACCCATATCTTGCAAATAAAAACTCCAAATCACCCAAACTCACCTTTAATTGTATATAACTTTCCAAGAACTATTTAATAAAATTGGGTTCCTAATTTTTTGAGTCCATCTGTGGAAGTTAGGTTTTTGGTCTTCATTGTGCAATCTGCCTGATTAAAATATTCAATTTATTCATTGTTCATTATTTTTACAAAATTATATTTTTAGAATTTTGCAAATAATGTATATAATACATGTACATATTGAAATTAGAATAAAACTAAAAAGGATTTGTAAAATAAAATAAGTCTATAAGATACATAGACAAAATACCTATGCTATCTATATGTATATAAAATAAAAGAGGATTTCATTATTCATCTATATCTTTATAATAATGTAAATATTACATATAACTTATTAAAAAATACAAATCCAAAATAAAAACCAAGAAAATACATTAAATAAATTAATTATATATAAAATATAGGTAAACTACCTATAGGTATACCTACAAATATATGTACCTATTTATTTAAATATGAAAATCAACTCATAAAAATTAATTAAAAATACCCTCACACTCACAAAAAATAAATTATAAATTTATAAAATAAGACAATAAAATAATAAAATAAAATAAACAAAATAAAAATAAAATATACAAAATACATGTAAATACATGCATACATACATTATTAAAATAAAAACCATAATAAAATACATCAAAAAATTAAATAAAAATCATAAATAAATACTACATTAATTAATAAACATTTTTTATTTTATAAGCAAAAAATAATAAAATCATCTATTATGATAAATAAATTATTTTCGAATAAATAAGCCTATTTTGTCTGTTTGCGGCCAAGGTGGACCAATGGGGAGCCAGCCTTTGTTGACCTCTGGTCAACTGTCCCATCGGGACCTGGCGCCTCTGAACCTTGCTGATCCCTTGACTTGCGCCATTTTTCTCGGGCGTCTCGTCCCTTATTCTCGCTCGCCGCCTTCACGAGATCTGTAGAAGGATCATCCATCTATCGCGCATGCTTGTTGGATCGAGGAAACGATCATTGCATTCGCCGGAATATGCGGGCCAAGTAGGGCGGCCAGTCTGTCTATAAATAAGAGCCCTCGACCTCCTCCTCAAATTTGGCCAATTTCTATCCACCCAAAAGCCTCAATTCAGTTCCTGGGAGGTTCCTCATGACAGGGGGAGCATTTCAGCAACGCGAGTGGCCGGAGGAGGGATCAATTTTGTCGCGGTGGAGCTTCGGCGTCCGTCCTGCTCCCTGGTGGCCCCCAGGTATAAGAGCTGTTCTTTATTACGTTTTAGGTAGATTTTAATTCCGGCTTTTCATTCTCGTGCTTAGTTTAGTTCCTAGTTCAGTAGCGTAGCGTAAAATCGTCAAATCGAAGTTCGTCGGAGCTCCGCTCCGGCGACTTCTTCACCGTGATACTCACTGCTTCCGACCGCCATATACCCCTCACTTCGTTCCCCATCGCATTCTCCATCAATCGATCACTTTTGTTAAACCAAAGACCTCAAGTCCTTGCGAATCGGAGCTCCACCTCCGCCTATCACCGGAGCGCCTCCGCCGCACCTCATCTTGCACCAAAGCTTCACCAACCAGGGTCGAGGAGATAGCCCTCGTCCCCCTGGTTTTTCCTATGCAGGTCAAACAACGCAAGGAGCCCTTTTGGACTCGATTCGGACCAGGAAGAGGCTCCTGGAAGTCCCGACCTTCATCGACCTCGCCTGACCTCCTGGGACCTCCAGGAGCCATGAGAAGATCGCCGGCAGGTGCGGGACGCCTCCAGCTACGATTTGAGCACCTCAGACGCGAGGAAGAGGCCCGGAGGAGCCCATGCTCCAAGATCGAAGCTCGCCCAGCGTGAGTTCCTCACCTGTTCCTCCAGACCCCCTCCTCACCGTCCGATCAGGAGGAGTGCCCCAAATTGAACGAGAACCGTCGGATGAAGCCCAGTCCTCACCGTCCGATCAGCGAGGCTGATCTAATCTCAGCCTTCATCTGCGAACCGGTACTCGTCGTTGGATGCGCGACGCGTGTCCAAGTGAAATGATCATCGCTGTCCACCAGCGCGGACTTAGGGATAATTTGCAGATCTTCACCACAACGTTTTTATATTTATTGTTTAGTCGTGTAAATAAAAATCGAAGTTCATTTTATTTTGGACATTTTGCATGGACCTCCCTGTACATTAGTGACATTACTTTTAGGTCCAGTCCACGTCACCTCACGTGCCGTCCCACGTGAGGTGGTTAAATTGCACAAGACCCCTGTACGTTTGTATATTTGTATTTAGTCCATAAAATAAAATTTTAAGTGTAATATTTTTGTGAAAATTTATGTTAAGGACCTTGAACTTTCTGAAATTACTTTTTGGTCCCTATGGGTGTGGATGACGTGTAGTCCCACGTGATGGCTATTTTGCACGGGGGTCCTGGCGGGTTTTTGTATTTCGCTTTAGCCCTTAAAATTGTAGACCACGTGTAATATTTTTGGTGTTTTTGCACTACAAGCCCCTGTCTTTATTTTTATTTGCAAAAATGTCCCTGCTAGGAATATATTTGTGCTTACTTGTTCTATTTATTTCATGCATCATATTAACTTGAAAAATTCTACAAAAATGAATATAAGCTCATGTTAGCTCGCTCTTGCACGCCACATTTTTAGTTTTTATTTTTGTTCATTTTTGCATTTATTAGAAATCAAATACATGCATTTCATCTACTGTCTATCTTAGAAAGTATCAAAAAAATAGTAAATCACTCGAAAAATTCCAAAAAAATTACTTATTATCTATTTTATCATGCTTTAATGTTAGTCCAAAAATCACTAAAAAACTCAAAACAAAAACCCTCAAAATAAGAAAACCATTAAAAACTTCAAAAAAATCTAAAAAAATCCTAGAAAATCCTAAAATAACAAATTAACTTTCTGTAGTTTCCTTTTTTTTACTATCAATAATTTAAAATTGATTTGAGGATTTTTGGATGTCATTTGCTATTTTTTAGACCTCATTTCAATTCTGTCCAGTAATTTAAGTCCATGTTTTCCTTTATTTTCCCTTTTAAAAATACCAAAAAGATTCTGAAAAATACCTTAAAATCCAAAAATAGTAAAAATTTATAAAAAGACCAAAAATAGTTTATTTCCTGCATTTTTGTGCATTTTTGTATATTTTTATAAATATTATATCACCCCTCTCACTACATTGTATATACATTCCAATATTGAAAAAATTAAAAAATATTTTATATATATATGTATTTATGTATAAAAATCTGAAAATAAAAAAAAAGGAAGAAAAGAAAAACCCACAAACATAGGATTTATACAAGGATGACTTCTGTTGTACACGAACATCATAGGCTGCTTCATTTTTTTATTGCTCTCTTTGGTTCGACCTCTACATGCTTAGTCACTATACATTTTGTGGTAGAGTTAATGTTAATTCACAAATTTTGGGACTCAAATAATTTATTCTTTTATTGTGGGTTAATTGCTGAGTAGATCCAGATGTTGAGTGGTCGACACTTCGACTGTGTTCCCGTCTCGTGTGGAGCACAAGACCGCTTGCATTCTCGTGTCTATCAGATGGCGCCGTTGCCGGGGAGCAATGAGCGTAGCCTATTAATTTTGCCATTCTTGTTTAGAAATTGATATATCATTAATTTTGTGAGCAACTATTTATTTTGCAATGATCACCATGCTTGCTTGATTTATTTATTGTGATTAATCTCTTCTTGCTTTATTTAATTGATTGAGCTATACTAATTCAATCTCTTTGTGACTTTGTTGCGAGGGCCCGCCACGCGAGGATGGTTTCTTAGGGAGCCAAGGCAGCCGAGCTAGGAGGAGGTTGGTCTTCACTTCATGACCAACTGGAGAGAGCACCAAGGATGCAAGGAGATGGGAATTAGATAGGTCTAGAGCAATTAGGATTATTTTTGTAATTTATGGTGAGAGAGAGATATTTTGGCATGTAATAATTAACAGGACTCTACTCTTCACAATGAGGTTCAGTGCCCGGGTGATTGTTCACCTGGGGGCCTCCTCGCGGTTTTCCGAGTTTTCCATCGCTTTCTTTCTTTGTTCCGAAGTTTTGAGCTTTCCGCCTTTATTTTACTCTGTTTTGTGTGCTTGGAGCCCCTAGATATAGGTTGCTTGATTCGGTAGCTAGGTCAAACATTAAATAACAATGCATGTTCCTATAGTATACTTCGTATGGATCTAGTCAAACTTAAACAAGTGTTCATTGGTCTCTTAGCCCTTGTGCCACAGCGAGCCCCACTAAAGCGCTATCTCCTAAACTCAAGTGTGTTGAGCAGAGGAGGGGTGAGCCAAGACCGGACTTTTAGGCTAAAGACAAATGAAGGAACTTATGGTTCTTCATGCTAATAGCAGCTAATGTTTAGGGCAATTTTGTGCCTTGCATACCGACATGTAGATAGGTTAAAAATTCTGTTTTGCATACAGCATGGAGAGAGCTGGGATGCATTGTAAGTCTTCTAACTCAGCATGCATCATTCGATTCAATGGTGAGATTTCCATCATGGAACCACTTGCCACGGCTTTTTCCGCTATCTCCTCTGATTTTGAGCACTTAGGACTTAAATGTAATCTACAAAAGGTTAGGCGCTGGTATGAAAACAGACTCAAAAAAAGTGAAAATCCAAAAACTAAAACAAGGGGGACTGCTAAATAAACTTTGACCTTAATTAAAATCTATTGGACTATCATCGTACCGGGTTCATAAAGCCCTCATTGTTTTCAGGTACCTTGGAGGGGGACCAAAACCCTACTCCTTGAACGAGTGCGACCCCCTAAGGATTAGAGCCAAAACCCAGTCTGCAACTGCCTTGTGTATCGCCTGGATCTCCGAAGTAATGGCGCTTCTATCGTACGTAGACGAGAAGACTTGGTCACCACTGATGACTCTCTGTTGTGTAGAGCATCAACCCTGTCTGAAGTATTGAGCATAGCCACGCCTCACGGGGGTGTCTGTCTCATCGTCCTGCGTCCGAGTAGGTTCTTGCACGCTCACGGGTGATTACGTTGCGAGCAAGGACTGAAGTATTGGTTTCGCCTATCGGCTTCCTCTCTCTATTTCTTTGGCTGAGTAGGAATCCAGAAAGGGTTACAAGGACTCAAAAGTACAGACTACAGGTTACACAAGAGGAGGACAAGTACGGGGTATACTCTTCTGGCAGTACTTCTCCTATAGGGTAGCGTACTAAGGACTTGTTACAAGATATGCCTGAAATCACAACTCTAAAAATGAAAAGATAATAAATAGTCGAACTTTCACGGCTTCACATGGCGTGAGTTGGTGAACCCAATTTTGTATTGCGTTTGTATAGATCTTGATTAAGGTTCAAAAATCAAGTCCCGTGCCTTTGCGCACATTTTGTTGAGTCACTCTCCTTTTGACCACCCCGCTCACCAGAGCCTTTTCTCTGTTTTACACTCTTTTTTATTCTTCGTTGACCATCGTATCCTTCTTCCAACATCTGATCCTCTCTTGGGCTTCGCAGAATTTGATCCATGGATGGTTCCGTCGGGACCTCACCGACACCCACATCGATTATATAGACTCAACTCCGCCAATAATTCGAGGCGATTCTAAGAACCCGATCTGGAATTTGCGGATCGATCTCCAGACTCCCCATTTCTCCTTTCTCTGACCACACAATAAACTGGATCACTTTTGTCCCGCTTTCGCCGTTGTGAATGGAAGTCGATTACAGTCCACATCTTTTTTCCGTTCACAACATGCGGGGGTTGACCTGAATTCCAGTTTCATCATGACGGCTGGAACAAAATTGCAAGTGTTACTGATTTGGACTATCTCATTCTGCAGATAGAAGATAGAGCAAGCCCTGGAGACTACTCCGGAGTTCATTCGTCCGACTTAGACCCCGATATGGCTCCCCAAGGAAAAGGGCAAGGGTCAGCAGCCACCCCAACCAGAAGGACAGATGCAGACCAGAATCAAGTCAATGCTCAACCAACTAGCGTCTATCCAGGCCATCAATAGCCAGTTGACCGATCAGGCCCTCACACAGACAGCATTCCAGGATGTGTTGAACGATGTGATGAATCGAGCAGAGGGAGGAGGAGGAGGAGGAGGAGGCAGAGGCAGAGGAGGAGGTGGAGGTGGTGGTCCTGAGTATGATGAACCTGAACTACCGCCACCAAAGCCTACACTTAAAGAGACGTACAATCCGGGAGCAGCCAGATGACCGAGGTGGATCCTCATTCCACCGGTACACGCTCACTTTGAGCTAAAATCCCAGTTCATTGCTCTTCTCCCCTGCATTCCATGGAAATACCAGTGAAGACCGTACATTCACCTGAGCAATTCTCACGCATTTGCCGCACTACTCACTATCCCAATGTCCCTTTGACATTGTCAAGATGATGGCATTCCCCTTCAGCTTACAAGACAAGGCCTCATATTGGGTCAACCATCTGGGGAAGGTTGTGACGACCTGGGGAGGAGTTGAAGTCAGCTTTTCTGCATAAGTATTACCCTCTCGTCGGCTCAACCAGATGCCGAGCCGAATCAGTAATTTCTCCCAAGGAGCCCATGAGTCAGTACACGAAGCCTGGGAGAGTTCACCGATCTGCAGGAGAAGTGTCCCCATCATGAGATTCCAAAGACCAGCTTGGTCCAGCACTTCTTTGGGGGACTGAACATCGAGAGACAAAGGCTCGTTGACACAGGCATGTGGGGGTTCACACTTTAAAAGGATGAAGACGTAGTCTGGCAGATATCGAAGAAATGGCTGAAGGAGAGGCCGCCCTCTCTTCATCCAAGTCATATCAGAAGCAGCCCCAGATCCTCCAGAAACAAGTACACATGGCAGCCGTCCAAAGAGGCAGAGAGAGATGAGAGCTCCAACCTCAGTATCATCGGGGGCCATCTCTCGAAAGGTTGACATCATTGAAAAGCGATCACAGGACCTCGAAAAAACTCCCTATGATCGAGAAGAGGACTCAGAATTTAGACAAGCTTGATCAGATCAACAAATACCTTGAACTGTTGGTAGGCACCATCAACTCTGTTCAGTCGGCGACACCATCAGAAGCTCCAGCTGAGAAGAAGGACGAGCACACCGCAGCATCAGCCTCAGCTGAGCCAGCAGCCACCGGCAGTCCAGCATGTGTACTACGTGCAGGTGCCTGACAAGGGCCAGCCGCAGCAGCAGATGGTTGTGTACCAACCAGAGTTTCTCTTAGGACCTGATCCAGTTTTCCCACCACCACCCCTGATTCAGGAAGTGAACGGGGTATGGACCAACGATGCACAGTCGACCCGTCCTATGGGACTACCCCAAGGGTCAGCCACTTGCCAACAGGGTCAGCCACTTGCCAACTGGCAATACCACCAACCTCAGGGTGGTCGTTTTGGACAGTCCTCTCAACCTCATCAGCAGTATAATCAGCCTCCCAGTATGCAAATCAATGGAGGCAGAATCAGTCATACCAGCAGCCGCAATACCGCCATCCACAGCCGTTTCATCACAGTATGCGGCTGCCCCACCTCAGCAGTATCAGCGGTATCCTCCCCCTCTTATCAACAACTTCAACTTCATGCACCACGCCAGCACCACCAGCAACAACCTCCACACACATCCATGCAACAGCAGCGTGGTCTGCACGCTGAACCCACCGAGGTACCCCCTGTAAACCCTACCATAGATTGTCTGGCCCAACTTGTCAAAGGGCTGGCGGAAATGACCAAGAGGCTTGACGACCTGACCGCCGCTAGAACTACCATTCCAGCTCAGGTCGAGGCCAACCCCAATAACCTCAAAAAGAAAGAGCAGGTAGAATGTGATGTCCTCTCCGTGTCTGAAAACGATATTATTGTTTATTCTAATGTTGTTACTCTCAGGAGAGGTAGGGCCTTGCCTCCGCCTGCTACCAAGAATGGGATGAATAAAGAAACAGGTGAATCGTCATCTTCCGCATCAGCCGTTCCAGCTACAGGGGCGGATGAGGAGGAAGAAGAAGGAGAAGCCATTCCAGTCGTCGTGCAATACCATCAGTCCCAGCCAAAAATACAAAAAATCCGCAAAATCAAAAACAACAAAAAGAAGCTTGCAACCGAAGTGAAGCCGCGCCAGCCTTGGAGGAGCCGCCAGCAGCAGCCGATCCCTCGCCAGCCGACGGAGCAGACAATGTACTTTTTGCTCGCCCCTCAGTACCAGCATGCCAGGATACAGTTTGTACTCCTTTTTGTTATCCGGATGTACAACATTCTATGGGCAATGATTTTGATGTAAATAAGAACTCTATTTTTCCTGCTAGAGATATACATATTCCTTTTCCTCATGCAATAGAAAAATCCAAAAAAATTGCAAAACGAAAAAAGGCATTGTCTGATCCAGGAGTTGTGGAAATACTAGACAAGTTGACTGTTGAGATTCCCTTGTTGAAGGTCGTGGAGTACATACCAGCTGTGAAGAAAGGACTAAAGGAGGCATGTACCAACAAGCGTCGCCCAGCACAGGAGAACAGACGCAGGGATATAGAAAAGCATGTGCTCTCCATGGCCACTGTGGCAGCTATCAGCAACCTCCGACAGAAGAAGCAAGACACAGGAGCACCTCTTATCAGTTGTGAGATTTTTGACCAGGTCTTCGAGCGTACTCTCCTCGACAGTGGGTCTTCCATCAACCTTTTGCCATCATCCATAATGCAAGAATTTGGGCTGGGTCCGCTCAAGCAGACACGAATGATCCTTCAGTTCGCTGACTGATCCATCAAGCAGCCCCGGGGTCTTTTGGAAGACGTTGTAGTTAAAGTACAGGAGATGCAATTTCCAGCTGATTTTGTAGTCCTTGATATGGACTCACCAGCACCCCTGCTCCAGACCCCTATCATCCTTGGTCGACCATTTCTTCGTACTTCAGGTGCCGTGGTTGATTACGGGTCTGGCAATCACTTTTATCTCGAACACCAAGCAAATCACTATAAACATGAGCAGAGAGCCGACTGCCACAAATGATGAGAGCCATGCAGCATCCGAAGCAGACTGTGACTTTATTGCAGAGATCAGAGATTCATCCTTGTCATTGAATGATTCATGGACTCAAGAAATCCTCACACTTGAGGAGGACTTGGAAAGCACAGTTACCCTAGGCTCCGATGATTCCTGGGAGACAGATTCTCAGATGCAGGCGCATCTCTTTGATCACTCACTCCAGACCGAACACGATCAGCCTAGCGCAGAACCGTTCGGCACCTCATTTGGATCTCAACAGAATGATGAGGATAGTAGCCCCTTCAAAGAAGTACATCCCACCACCAGCATAGTATCTGAAGTGACCGACAAGTTGGACAGGTCAAAACCAGAACTCAAGCCACTTCCGACAGGCCTGAAGTATGCTTTCCTTGCGGGTGGAGAACAAATGTATCCGATCATCAACAGCAGCAGGCTGAATTCGGATCAGGAATCTCGTCTTCTCGAGGTTCTAGAAAAGAACTGCAAGGCACTTGGTTGGTGTGTATCAGATCTCCGAGGGATAAATCCAGCTTTGTGTTCGCACCACATCTATCTGGAAGAAGATGCCAAGCCGTCCCGCAAATTCCAAAGAAGGTTGAACCCTAACCTCCGAGATGTCCTCATGAAAGAGATAACGAAATGGTGTGATGCAGGATTTATCTATCCCATCTCCGACTCAAAATGGGTAATCCCACTGCATGTAGTTCCAAAGAAATCCGGGCTTACCATGGTTACAAATGATAAAGGAGAGGAAATATCTACTCGGGTACCAACATCCTGGCGGGTGTGTGTTGACTACCGCTGTCTTAATGCAGCAACTAAGAAGGACCACTTCCCCTTGCCATTCATTGATCAAGTTTTGGAAAGACTAGCAGGCAAGGAGTTCTTCTGCTTTTTGAATGGGTATTCCGGGCACAACCAAGTGGCATTCGCTCCTGAAGATCAAGAGAAGACTACCTTCACTTGCTCGTTCGGCACCTACACCTTCAAGAGAATGCCCTTTGGATTATGCAATGCACCTGCAACCTTCCAAAGATGCATGTTAGCAGTCTTCACCGAGATGGTAGGCAGTTTTCTCGAGGTGTTCATGGACGACTTCTCTGTCTATGGTGATAGTTTTCATTCTTGTCTTGAGCACCTAGACAGAGTGCTTCAGAAGTGTCGGGAAGTCAATTTAGTGCTTTCATGGGAAAAGAGCCACTTCATGGTCACCGAAGGCATCGTGCTGGGTCACGTCGTTTCCAAACGTGGCATGGAAGTCGACCCGGCGAAGGTGAATGTTATTGCAAATCTACAGCCACCTCAGACAGTGAAAAATGTAAGGTCATTCCTGGGGCATGTGGGATTTTACAGACGATTCATCAAGGATTTCAGCCGCATTTCCCGACCTTTGACAGAACTTCTGTGCAAGGAAATCGAGTTCAACGTAGATCCGCAGGTTCTCCTTGCTTTCAATCAGCTGAATGAGCTTATCACTCAGGCTCTAATCCTACAGCCGCCCGACTGGTCTCTTCCCTTTGAAATCATGACCGATGCGTCAGACTTTGCAGCCGGGGTTGTTCTTGGGCAGAGGAAAGAGAAAGCGTCCTATGCCATTCACTACGCCAGCAGAACATTAGATGAAGCACAGAGAAATTATACAGTGACAGAGAAAGAGTTGTTGGCTGTGGTTTTCGCCCTTGAGAAGTTCAGATCCTATTTGTTTGGATCAAAAGTCACAATTTTTACTGACCACTCTGCTATCCGGTACCTCCAGCAATAGAAGGATGCCAAGCCGAGACTGATTCGATGGATCCTTCTCCTCCAGGAATTTGATCTGGAAATTAAGGACAAGCCCGGAGTTCAAAATGTGGTAGCAGACCATCTCTCCAGAATTGAGCAGCACGAGCCTCCTCTGAACAGTGCACCCATTACAGAAACCTTCCCTGATGAATCAATCTTAGCAGTGGATTCTCTTCCTTGGTATGCTGATATAGTCAATTACCTCGCCTCTGGAGTAACACCATCGGATTGGACGAAGAATCAGAAGAACAAATTCATGTCGACCATCCGATTCTATCAATGGGAGGATTGCATTTGGCGCAGGTGCATCCCTCAGGAAGAGCAATCTAGTGTCCTAGAGCATTGTCACTCGCTCGAATCTGGTGGACATCACTCTGGAGATCGTACGGCGGCCAAAGTACTTCAGTGTGGGTTCTGGTGGCCCACATTATTTAAGGATGCAGCATAATTTGTCAAACGATGTATTGACTATCAGAGATTGAAAGGTACACTCACTACAAAAGATTCGATGCCACTGAAAATCATTCAGATAGCAGACGTTTTCGATGCATGGGGCATTGACTTCATGGGACCTTTCCCTAACAGTCAAGGTGTTGAGCACATCCTTCTTGTCGTCGATTACATGAGTCGTTGGGTTGAAGCTATCCCTGCTCAAGCCGCTGACAGCCGAACAGTGTGTCAGTTCCTAAAGAAGAACATCATTTCGCGGTTCGGGATAGCAAAATTCTCATATCAGACGGGGGTAGCCATTTCATTAACAAAGAGTTCAAGAAATTGACGAAGGAGTACGGCATCGATCATCGTGTCACATCTCCTTACCATCCTCAGACCAATGGCATGGCAGAATTATCAAATAGAGAAATCAAGACTATCCTGCAGAAACTTGTCAGGCCAAATAGAAAAGACTGGTCCCAACTCTTGGACTCGGTCCTATGGGCTTACAGAACCACCTACAAGTCTCCCTTGGGCATGTCGCCCTATCGTCTTGTATACGGGAAGCCGTGCCATTTGCCCGTCGAATTAATTCACAAGTCTTTATGGGCAGTTAACTGTTGCAATTTGGAATCATGCAAAAGTAGCCAGAAAAGAAAGGATGATCTGAACAGACTCTTGGAGTTCCGAGACTATGCATATGATAACACATTACTGTACAAGGAAAAGGTGAAATGCTGGCATGACCGGCACATCAGACGAAAGACCTTTGATGTTGGACAGAAGGTGTGGTTCTTTGATGCAAAGTTGCGGATAATCCCAGGCAAATTAAAGAGAAAGTGGACAGGGCCATTCAGAGTTTGTGAAGTGTGTGACAATGGAAGCATTGCTATATCAGAATTGTCTCCTGACGCACAGCCATTCATCGTCAATGGTCAACTCCTGAAGCCTTACCTCGAACCAGATACATTCTTGGCCGTTGTAGACTCCATTCAGCTCGTGCACCATGATGACATACCCACAACAGTGACAGCATCAGAAGATTCAGACGATGCATCCCAAAAGCTGTTTATCTGAATTTCTTCTTTTCTTCTTTTCCTTTTCTATCTTCTTTTTGTATCAAAAAAAGGTGCCGCCCTTATGGACAGTTTTCCATACTTAGGACGTACTTTGTCCTAAGTATAGTGGGGATGTGCACCCTGAGTTTTTCATTTCATTTCGATCCTCTCCATTGTCTCCTCTTCTTGCCTATACTTACGAGTATCTTACCCTAAGTATAGGGGGACAGTCAACTTCTCATTCTTTCATTTTTTTTCATTAGTATATTCTTTAGACTTGTCTATACTCAGTACGAGTTATGACTTCTCTTTTATCTTCGACCTATGAGGACATAGCTCAATCTAAGTATGGGGGTCGTATATATCATGTATATCCTATAAGCCATAACTCATACTGAAAAATAAAACATTAACTCAATATAAAAAGTAATAAGTAACTGTATAATAATAAAAGATGATTGTGAGCTCCTCAGACTCTTTGTACTTGTACTGATTAAGAACTCAGGAAAAGCATTTTGTGCAAAATATTTTCTTTGAAAAATCTTTTGAAAATTACGTGAAAAATAGTGTGCACAAGTATTCAACCTTTGAAAAATCAGTTTCGTTTGTAAAATTTCTTTTCTTTGAGTGAAATAAAAATGTGTGAAAATTAGGGTGCAAATGATTGGAAAAATTTGGTTGTCAAATTGCTTTGAAAAATCTATCTATCATGTGTGAAAAACCTTTGTAAAATCATTTTCAAATGCGTGAACATGTTTGTCAAATTAGTTTGGACTATAGTTTTCAAAAATCTTTTGAAAATGATTCTTGAATAAGTTTGAGGAGTCTGCACAAAAATCTCTCATACAAAAATAAGCAATAATCCCAAATAAAGCTTATAAGAGCCTAAACCATGTTGTACAGCAAATACAGTTTTTCTTTGTATATACTGATTAATGAATCAGGGTAAATATCAATACATTATGATTTGAAAAATAGTGTGAACTGTTTGGAAAATTTGCTGTGAAATGTTTTCAACCTGTGTAAAATTGTTTGGTTTGAAAAACTTTTTCTTTGTGTGGAATAAAGGATTTGAAAAACCTATGTGCAAATGTGTTGAAAAATGTTTGTCAAAACTACTGTGGAAAACGTATATATATAGTGTGAAAAAAATCTTTGCAAAAATAGTTTTCAAATGTGTGTAAATGATTGCAAAAATTATTTTCAAACTAGACCTGAGGAATAAGAGCATCATTACAAATACTTGTAAATCGTAAATAAAATACATAAAATTCTTTCTGTACAACCTGAATAAATTACTGTAAAGTCCTTATGAATCCATGTGTTTTGTAAATAAAGCAGCAAGCCCGTGTAAATAATTACTTTTTGTATGTGTCAAGCTTTTTATTTGCAAAAATTCTTTTTGTAAAAAGAGTCTTTGATTCTTGTAAATTCTTTGTGAAAAATTGCATCATTCATTGTGCATAGCATGAGCATACCATTCATATTCTTTTTGAGTGAGCTTGATGATTGAATCAGTCCAATAAAGTCTAAAATTGGAGCTTGGTTAGACCTTACTGCACTTAACTGCACTGGAACCTCGTGGGAACTAGGTTTAAGGTACTTCAGGTCTATGTAGACTTAATTCTTTGAGAAATCAGGGCTGGGTTCAAGTCACCTCACCTGACTAACTAGAACATTTCGAGACGCACGCATGACTCTTGTCGACCGTGACCTAACTTGGACACTTGCACCTTTCACTTGGCTCAACTCAGTTGGAGTGGTGAGGGGGTTGGATTTGCCGGTCTGAGACGCACATGGGTGGAAACACTCGTCCTCGTCTGGGGAGGGAAGTGCATCCCAACATGGTCTAGTAGCCATGAGGTCTAACGACAGGAGATTGTGGGTTGCAATAAAGCTTCAAAAGAGCGATAGTCTACTGGCTCAAGAGGAAAAACTCCTTATGTAAATGCTGCTATGAATAGTATGCCAAAAAAATATAAAAAAAATGGTCAGGCATGTACAAAAATAAAATGCCTGCAAAGTATGTACATATGTTGTAAAGCCAATAAGCAAGCTTGAGTTCCAAAGTCAAATATGTGAGCCTGCAGCTGGGTGACTTGACTACACTGGTCTTGCATCCTAGGATAGGTAGCTACACTGGCTACCGTCCATTCTTCTTTTCACACCCTCCTCTTGAGCTGGTTGCCACTTGAACTTAGAAGGGAATACCCTGCTCCTCGAGGAAAGAGCTGTTGGATTGGGGAATCATTGGGTTGTCATTCTGGAGAAGTCAGTTCCTTTGTCATTTCAGTTGGGGAGAGCCACTATCACGTACACTGTACAAGTCAGCTTCATAGTTATAAGGGTTTGCGTATGATGTAGACCAGTTCTGACCAGGCTATTGAGGTGGGTTGAACCGAGTTCCGTGACTCTCGAAGGCTGTTGTATTTTAAGCTGGTTCCCGACTAGGTTCCACACACATCTACACCCAAGGTCTGACGGGAGCTCCAAATTCAGATTTTATAAAGACATACATTGCTCTGAAAGCACCCCTCTTCACTCTATCCTTCTTTAATTCTCTTTTTCTTTTCTTTATTCTTTTTGTATTTATTGCATAAGTATTTTCTAGGGACTAGCAAAGGCAAGTATAGGGGGGTGATGAATCTCCATTTCATCACCTTTATTCTATCATTTTGGCCTTAAAAACCCCAGCAAATGCATGTAAATAGCATCAATTTGTCTATAAAAGCATTCATTCTTTGTTGCATTCATTGTACATAAAATCAGGTTTTTAATGCCAAAATATAGAATAAAGAGAAGAAAAGAAAAAGGAATAAAATATTGCAAATATTTTATGACCCGAACCCCGAGACCAAGGCCAGCATGGAATTGGTCGATAAGGAATAAAGTAGGGGGAGATAAGGGCCAACAGTACAATAAATACCTCATTTACTTATTCATTTATTTATGCATTTTTGACACCTATTTTGTATATAATTATTCATTCCTCAAATGAAGAAACTTTGTACATGAAAGTTGTAGATAATAATGTAAATAAAAATACAAAATTGAGTTTGTGTAAAAATAATACTCAGTGTACATTTTATACCCTGAATAAAAAGCCAAAATCTCAACTTCACAGACCCATATCTTGCAAATAAAAACTCCAAATCACCCAAACTCACCTTTAATTGTATATAGCTTTCCAAGAACTATTTAATAAAATTGGGTTCATAATTTTTGGAGTCCATCTGTGGAAGTTAGGTTTTTGGCCTTCATTGTGCAATCTGCCTGATTAAAATATTCAATTTATTCATTGTTCATTATTTTTACAAAATTATATTTTTAGAATTTTGCAAATAATTTATATAATACATGTACATATTGAAATTAGAATAAAACTAAAAAGGATTTGTAAAATAAAATAAGTCTATAAGATACATAGACAAAATACCTATGCTATCTATATGTATATAAAATAAAAGGGGTTTCATTATTCATCTATATCTTTATAATAATGTAAATATTACATATAACTTATTAAAAATACAAATCCAAAATAAAAACCAAGAAAATACATTCAATAAATTAAGTATATATAAAATATAGGTAAACTACCTATAGGTATACCTACATATATATGTACCTATTTATTTAAATATGAAAATCAACTCATAAAAATTAAATAAAAATACCCTCACACTCACAAAAATAAATTATAAATTTATAAAATAAGACAATAAAATAATAAAATAAAATAAACAAAATAAAAATAAAATATACAAAATACATGTAAATACATGCATACATACATTATTAAAATAAAAACCATAATAAAATACATCAAAAATTAAATAAAAATCATAAATAAATACTACATTAATTAATAAACATTTTTTATTTTATAAGCAAAAAATAATAAAATCATCTATTATGCTAAATAAATCATTTTCGAATAAATAAGCCTATTTTGTCCGTTTGCGGCCAAGGTGGACCAATGGGGAGCCAGCCTTTGTTGACCTCTGGTCAACTGTCCCATCGGGACCTGGTGCCTCTGAACCTTGCTGATCCCTTGACTTGCGCCATTTTTCTCAGGCGTCTCGTCCCTTATTCTCGCTCGCCGCCTTCACGAGATATGTAGAGGGATCATCCATCTATCGCGCATGCTTGTTGGATCGAGGAAACGATCATTGCATTCGTCGGAATATGCGGGCCAAGTAGGGCGGCCAGTCTGTCTATAAATAAGAGCCCTCGACCTCCTCCTCAAATTTGGCCAATTTCTATCCACCCAAAAGCCTCAATTCAGTTCCTGGGAGGTTCCTCGTGACAGGGGGAGCATTTCAGCAACGCGACGCAGCCGGAGGAGGGATCAATTTTGTCGCGGCGGAGCTCCGGCGTCCGTCGTGCTCCCTGGTGGCCCCCAGGTATAAGAGCTGTTCTTTATTGCGTTTTAGGTAGATCTTAATTCCAGCTTTTCATTCTCGTGCTTAGTTTAGTTCCTAGTTCAGTAGCGTAGCGTAAAATCGTCAAATCGAAGTTCGTCGGAGCTCCGCTCCGGCGACTTCTTCACCGTGATACTCACTGCTTCCGACCGCCATATACCCCTCACTTCGTTCCCCATCGCATTCTCCATCAATCGATCACTTTTGTTCAACCAAGGACCTCCAGTCCTTGCGAATCGGAGCTCCACCTCCGCCTATCACCGGAGCGCCTCCGCCGCACCTCATCTTGCACCAAAGCTTCACCAACCAGGGTCGAGGAGATAGCCCTCGTCCCCCTGGTTTTTCCTATGCAGGTCAAACGACGCAAGGAGCCCTTTTGGACTTGATTCGGACCAGGAAGAGGCTCCTGGAGGTCCCGACCTTCATCAACCTCGCCTGACCTCCTGGGACCTCCAGGAGCCATGAGAAGACCGCCGGCAGGTGCGGGACGCCTCCAGCTACGATTCGAGCACCTCAGACGCGAGGAAGAGGCCCGGAGGAGCCCATGCTCCAAGATCAAAGCTCGCCCAGCGCGAGTTCCTCACCTGTTCCTCCAGACCCCCTCCTCGCCGTCCGATCAGGAGGAATGCCCCAGATTGAACGAGAACCGTCGGATGAAGCCCAGTCCTCACCGTCCGATCAGCGAGGCTGATCTAATCTCAGCCTTCATCTGCGAACCGGTACCCGCCGTTGGATGCGCGACACGTGTCCAAGTGAAATGATCATCGCCATCCACCAGCGCGCACTTAGGGGTATTTTGCAGATCTTCACCCCAACGTTTTTATATTTATTGTTTAGTCGTGTAAATAAAAATCGAAGTTCATTTTATTTTGGACATTTTGCATGGACCTCCCTGTACATTAGTGATATTACTTTTAGGTCCAGTCCACGTCACCTCACGTGTCGTCCCACGTGAGGTGGTTAAATTGCACAAGACCCCCTGTACATTTGTATATTTGTCTTTAGTCCATAAAATAAATTTTTAAGTGTAATATTTTTTGTGAAATTTATGTTAAGGACCTTGAACTTTCTGAAATTACTTTTTGGTCCCTTTGGGTGTGGATCACGTGTAGTCCCACGTGATGGTTATTTTGCACGGGGGTCCCTGACGGGTTTTGTATTTCGCTTTAGCCCTTAAAATTGCAGACCACGTGTAATATTTTTGGTGTTTTTGCACTACAGCCCCTGTCTTTATTTTTATTTGCAAAAATGCCCCTGCTAGGTCATATATTTGTGCTTACTTGTTCCATTTATTTCATGCATCATATTAACTTGAAAAATTCTACAAAAATGAATATAAGCTCATGTTAGCTTGCTCTTGCATGCCACATTTTTAGTTTTTATTTTTTTTGTATTTTTGCATTTATTAAAAATCAAATACATGCATTTCATATACTGTCTAGCTTAGAAAGTATCAAAAAAATAGTAAATCACTCGAAAAATTCCAAAAACTTTACCTATTGTCTATTTTATCATGCTTTAGTGTCAGTCCAAAAATCACTAAAAAACTCAAAACAAAAACCCTAAAAATAAGATAACCATTAAAAACTTCAAAAAAATCTAAAAAATCCTAGAAAAATTCTAAAAATACAAATTAAGTTTTTGTAGTTTCCTTCTTTTACTATCTATAATTTAAAATTGATTTGAGGATTTTTGGATGTCATTTGCTATTTTTAGACCTCATTTCAATTATGTCCAATAATTTAAGTCCATGTTTTCCTTTATTTTCCTTTTTAAAAATACCAAAAAGATTTTGAAAAATACCTTAAAATCACAAAAACAGTAAAAATTTATAAAAAGACCAAAAATAGTTTATTTCTGCATTTTTGTGCATTTTTGTATATTTTTATAAATATTATATCACCCCTCTCACTACATTGTATATACATTCCAATATTGAAAAAAATTAAAAAAATATATTATATATATAGATATATGTATTTATGTATAAAAATCTGAAAATAAAAAAAAGGAAGAAAAGAAAAACCCACAAACATAGGATTCATACAAGGATGACTCTGTTGTACATGAACATCATAGGCTGCTTCATTTTTGTATTGCTCTCTTTGGTTCGACCTCTACATGCTTAGTCACTATACATTTTGTGGTAGGGTTAAATGTTAATTCACAAATTTTGGGACTCAATTAATTTATTCTTTTATTGTGGGTTAATTGTTGAGTAGATCCAGATGTTGAGTGGTTGACACTTCGACTGTGTTCCCGCCTCGTGTGGAGCACAAGACCGCTTGCATTCCCGGGTCTATCAGATGGCGCCGTTGCCGGTGAGCAATGTGCGTAGCCTATTAATTTTGCCATTCTTGTTTAGAAATTGATATATCATTAATTTTGTGAGAAACTGTTTATTTTGCAATTGATCACCATGCTTGCTTGATTTAATTATTGTGATTAATCTCTTCTTGCTTTATTTAATTGATTGAGCTATACTAATTCAATCTCTTTGTGACTTTGTTGCGAGGGCCCACCACGCGAGGATGGTTTCTTAGGGAGCCAAGGCAACCGAGCTTGGAGGAGGTTGGTCTTCACTTCATGACCAACTGGAGAGAGCACCAAGGATGCAAGGAGATGGGAATTAGATCGGTCTAGAGCAATTAGGATTATTTTTGTAATTTATGTTTAGAGAGAGAGATATTTTGGCATGTAATAATTAACAGGACTCTACTCTTCACAATGAGGTCCAGTGCCCGGGTGATTGTTCACCTGGGGGCCTCCTCGCGGTTTTCCGAGTTTTCCATCGCTTTCTTTTCTTTGTTTCCCGAAGTTTTGAGCTTTCCGCCTTTATTTTACTCTGTTTTGTGTGCTTGGAGCCCCTAGATATAGGTTGCTTGATTCGGTAGCTAGGTCTAAACATTAATAACAATGCATGTTCCTATAGTATACTTCGTATGGATCTAGTCAAACTTAAACAAGTCGTTCATTTGTCTCTTAGCCCTTGTGCCACAGCGAGCCCCATAAAGCGCTATCTCCTAAACTCAAGTGTGTTGAGCAGAGGAGGGGTAAGACAAGACCGGACTTTTTAGGCTAAAGACAAATGAGCGACTTATGGTTCTTCACGCTAATAGCAGCTAATATTTAGGGCGATTTTGTGCCTTACATACCGACATGTAGATAGGTTTAAAAATTCTGTTTTGCATACCGCATGGAGAGAGCTGGGATGCACTGTAAGTCTTCTAACTTAGCATGCATCATTCGGTTCAATGGTGAGATTTCCATCATGGAACCACTTGCACGGCTTTTTCCGCTATCTCCCTCTGATTTTGAGCACCTAGGACTTAAATGAAAATCTACAAAAGGTTAGGCGCAGGTATGAAAACAGACTCAAAAAAAAGTGAAAATCCAAAAACTAAAACAAGGGGACTGCTAAATAAACTTTGACCTTAATTAAAATCCGTAATGGACTATCATCGTACCGGGTTCATAAAGCCCTCATTGTTTTCAGGTACCTTGGAGGGGGACCAAAACCCTACTCCCTTGAGCTAGTGCGACCCCCTAAGGATTAGAGCCAAAAACCCAGTCTGCAACTGCCTTGTGTATCACCTGGATTTCCGAAGTAATGGCGCTTCTATCGTACGTAGGCGAGTAGGACTTGGTCACCAATGATGACTCTCTGTTGTGTAGAGCATCAACCCTGTCCGAAGTATTGAGCATAGGCCACACCTTCACGGGGGTGTCTGTCTCATCGTCCTGCGTCCGAGTAGGTTCTTGCACGCTCACGGGTGATTCCGTTGCGAGCGAGGACCGAAGTATTGGTTTTGCCTATCGGCTTCCTCTCTCTATTTTTTTGGCTGAGTAGGAATCCAGGAAGGGTAACAAGGACTCCAAAAAGTACAGACTACAGGTTACACAGGAGGAGGACAAGTATGGGATACTCTTCTGGCAGTACTCTCTCTCCTATAGGGTAGCGTACTAAGGACTTGTTACAAGATATGCCTGAAATCACAACTCTAAAAATGAAAAGATAATAAATAGCCGAACTTTCACGGCTTGACATGGTGTGAGTTGGTGAACCCAATTTTGTATTGCGTTTGTATGGATCTAGATTAAGGTTCAAAAATCAAGTCCCGTGCCTTTGCGCACATTTTGTTGAGTCACTCTCCTTTTGACCACCCCGCTCACCAGAGCCTTTCTACTATTTTACATTCCTTTTTATTCTTCGTTGACCACCTTCTTCCAACATCCGATCCTCTCTTGGGCTTCGCGAAGTTGATCCATGGATGGTTTCCGTCGGGACCTCGCCGACACCCACATTGATTCTATAGACTCAACTCCGCCAATAAATTCGAGGTGATTCCCAAGAACCCGATCCGGACTTTGCAGATCGATCTCCAGACTCCTCATTTTCTACCTTTCTCTTGACCACACAATAAACTGGGATCACTTTTGTCCCGCTTTCGTCGTTGTGAATGGAAGTCGATTACAGTCCACATCTTTTTCCGTTCACAACATGCTGGGGTTGACCTGAATTCCAGTTTCATCATGACGGCTGAACAAAATTGCAAGTGGTCTGATTTGGACTATCTCATTCTGCAGATAGAAGACAGAGCAAGCCCTGGAGACTACTCCGGAGTTCATTTCGTCCGACTTAGACCCCGATATGGCTCCCCAAGGAAAGGGCAAGGGTCAGCAGCCACCCCAACCAGAAGGACAGATGCCAGACCAGAATCAAGTCAATGCACAACTACTGGCGTCTATCCAGGCCATCCAACAGCAGCTGACCGAGTAGGCCCTCGCACAGACAGCATTCCAGGATGTGTTGAACGATGTGATGAACCGAGCAGAGGGAGGAGGAGGAGGAGGCAGAGGCAGAGGAGGAGGTGGAGGTGGAGGTGGTGGTCCTGATGATGATGAACCTGAACTACCGCCACCAAAGCCTACACTTAAAGAGACGTACAATCCGGGAGACAGCCAGATGACCGAGTGGATCCTCATTCCATCGGTACACGCTCACTTTGAGCTGAAACCCCAATTCATTGCTCTTCTCCCTGCATTCCATGGAAATACCAGTGAAGAGCCGTACATTCACCTGCAGCAATTCTCACGCATTTGCCGCACTACTCACTATCCCAAATGTCCCTTTGGACATTGTCAAGATGATGGCATTCCCCTTCAGCTTACAAGAGAAGGCCCTCTATTGGGTCAACCATCTGGGGAAGGTTGTGACGACCTGGGAGGAGCTGAAGTCAGCTTTTCTGCATAAGTATTACCCTCTCGGTCGGCTCAACCAGATGCGAGCCCGAATTAGTAATTTCTCCCAAGGAGCCCATGAGTCAGTACACGAAGCCTGGGAGAGATTCACCGATCTGCAGGAGAAGTGTCCCCATCATGAGATTCCAAAGACCAGCTTGGTCTAGCACTTCTTTGGGGGACTGAACATCGAGAGCCAAAGGCTCATTGACGCAGCATGTGGGGGTTCACACTTTAACAAGGATGAAGACGTAGTCTGGCAGATATTCGAAGAAATGGTCGAAGGAGAGGCCGCCCTCTCTTCATCCAAGGCATATCAGAAGCAGCCCCAGATCCTCCAGAAACAAGTACACATGGCAGCGTCCAAAGAGGCAGAGAGAGATGAGAGCTCCAACCTCAGTATCATTGGGGGCCATCTCTCAAAAGTTGACATCATTGAAAAGCGATCACAGGACCTCGAAAAACTCGCTGTGATCGAGAAGAGGACTCAGAATTTAGACAAGCTTGATCAGATCAACAAATACCTTGAACTGTTGGTGGGCAACATCAACTCTGTTCAGTCGGCGACACCATCAGAAGCTCCAGCTGAGAAGAAGGACGAGCAGCAACTGCAACATCAGCCTCAGCTGAGCCAGCAGCCACCGGCAGTCCAGTACGTGTACTATGTGCAGGCGCCCGACCAGGGCCAGCCGCAGCAGCAGATGGTTGTGTACCAACCAGAGTTTCTCTCAGGACCTGATCCAGTTTTCCCACCACCACCCCTGATTCAGGAAGTGAACGGGGTATGGACCAACGATGCACAGTCGACCCGTCCTATGGGACAACCCCAGGGTCAGCCACTTGCCAACTGGCAATACCACCAACCTCAGGGTGGTCGTTTTGGACAGTCCTCTCAACCTCATCAGCAGTATAATCAGCCTCCCCAGTATGCAAATCAATGGAGGCAGAATCAGTCATACCAGCAGCCGCAATACCGCCATCCACCACCGTTTCATCAGTATGCGGCTGCCCCACCTCAGCATCAGCAGTATCCTCCCCCTCTTATCAGCAACTTCAACTTCCTGCACCACCCCAGCACCACCAGCAACAACCTCCGCACACATCCATGCAACAACAGCGTGGTCTGTACGCTGAACCCACCGAGGTACCCCCTGTAAACCCTACCATGGATTGTCTGGCCCAACTTGTCAAAGGGCTGGCGGAAATGACCAAGAGGCTTGACGACCTGACCGCCACTAGAACTACCATTCAAGCTCAGGTCGAGGCCAACCCCAATAACCTCAAAGAGAAAGAGCATGTAGAATGTGATGTCCTCTCCGTGTCTGAAAACGATATTATTGTTTATTCTAATGCTGTTATTCTCATGAGCAGTAGGGCCTTGCCTCCGCCTGCTACCAAGAATGGGTTGAATAAAGAAACAGGTGAATCGTCATCTTCCGCATCAGCCGTTCCATCTACAGGGGCGGGTGAGGAGGAAGAAGAAGGAGAAGCCATTCCAGTCGTCGTGCAATACCATCAGTCCCAGCCAAAAATACAAAAAATCCGCAAAATCAAAAACAACAAAAAGAAGCTTGCAGCCGAAGTGAAGCCGCGCCAGCCTTAGAGGAGCCGCCAGCAGCAGCCGATCCCTCGCCAGCCGATGGAGCAGACGCTGTACTTTTTGCTCACCCCTCAGTACCAGCATGCCAGGATACAGTTTGTACTCCTTTTTGTAATCCGGATGTACAACATTCTATGGGCGATGATTTTGATGTAAATAAGAACTCTATTTTTCCTGCTAGAGATGTACATATTCCTTTTCCTCATGCAATAGAAAAATCCAAAAAATTGCAAAACGAAAAAAGGCATTGTCTGATCCAGGAGTTGTGGAAATACTAGACAAGTTGACAGTTGAGATTCTCTTGTTGAAGGCCGTGGAGTACATGCCAGCTGTGAAGAAAGGACTAAAGGAGGCATGTACCAACAAGCGTCGCCCAGCACAGGAGAACAGACGCAGGGATGTAGAAAAGCATGTGCTCTCCATGGCCACTGTGGCAGCTATCAGCAACCTCCCACAGAAGAAGCAAGACACAGGAGCACCTCCTATCAGTTGTGAGATTTTTGATCAGGTCTTCGAGCATACTCTCCTCGACAGTGGGTCTTCCATCAACCTTTTTCCATCATCCATAATGCAAGAATTTGGGTTGGGTCCGCTCAAGCAGACACGAATGATCCTTCAGTTCGCTGACCGATCCATCAAGCGGCCCCGGGGTTGATGTTGTAGTTAAAGTACAGGAGATGCAATTTCCAGTTGATTTTGTAGTCCTTGATATAGACTCACCAGCACCCCTGCTCCAGACCCCTATCATCCTTGGTCGACCATTTCTTCGTACTTCAGGTGCCGTGGTTGATTACGGGTCTAGCAATCACTTTTATCTCGAACACCAAGCAAATCACTATAAACATGAGCAGAGAGCCGACTGCCACGACTGATGAGAGCCATGCAGCATCCGAAGCAGACTGTGACTTTATTGCAGAGATCAGAGATTCATCCTTGTCATTAAATGATTCATGGACTCAAGAAATCCTCACACTTGAGGAGGACTTGGAAAGTACAGTTACCCTAGGCTCCGATGATTCCTGGGAGACAGATTCTCAGATGCAGGCGCATCTCTTTGATCACTCACTCCAGACCAAACACGATCAGCCGAGCGCAGAACCATTCGGCACCTCATTTGGATCTCAACAGAATGATGAGGATAGTAGCCCCTTCAAAGAAGTACATCCCACCACCAGCATAGTATCTGAAGTGACCGACAAGTTGGACAGGTCAAAACCAGAACTCAAGCCACTTCCGACAGGTCTGAAGTATGCTTTCCTTGCGGGTGGAGAACAAATGTATCCGGTCATCAACAGCAGCAGGCTGAATTCGGATCAGGAATCTCGTCTTCTCGAGGTTCTAGAAAAGAACTGCAAGGCACTTGGTTGGTGTGTATCAGATCTCCGAGGGATAAATCCAGCTTTGTGTTCGCACCACATCTATCTGGAAGAAGATGCCAAGCCGTCTCGCAAATTCCAAGGAAGGTTGAACCCTAACCTCCGGGACGTCGTCATGAAAGAGATAACGAAATGGTGTGATGCGGGATTTATCTATCCCATCTCCGACTCAAAATGGGTAAACCCACTGCATGTAGTTCCAAATAAATCCGGGCTTACCATGGTTACAAATGATAAAGGAGAGGAAATATCTACTCGGGTACCAGCATCCTGGCGGGTGTGTGTTGACTACCACTGTCTTAATGCAGCAACTAAGAAGGACCACTTCCCCTTGCCATTCATTGATCAAGTTTTGGAAAGACTAGCAGGCAAGGAGTTCTTCTGCTTCTTGGATGGGTATTCCGGGTACAACCAAGTGGCAATCGCTCCTGAAGATCAAGAGAAGACTACCTTCACTTGCTCGTTCGGCACCTACACCTTCAAGAGAATGTCCTTTGGATTATGCAATGCACCTGCAACCTTCCAAAGATGCATGTTAGCAGTCTTCGCCGAGATGGTAGGCAGTTTTCTCGAGGTGTTCATGGACGACTTCTCTGTCTATGGTGATAGTTTTGATTCTTGTCTTGAGCACCTAGACAGAGTGCTTCAAAAGTATCGGGAAGTCAATTTAGTGCTTTCATGGGAAAAGAGCCACTTCATGGTCACCGAAGGCATCGTGCTGGGTCACGTCGTTTCCAAACGTGGCATGGAAGTCGACCCGGCGAAGGTGAATGTTATTGCAAATCTACAGCCACCTCAGACAGTGAAAAATGTAAGGTCATTCCTGGGGCATGTGGGATTTTACAGACGATTCATCAAGGATTTCAGCCGCATTGCCCGACCTTTGATAGAACTTATGTGCAAGGAAACCGAGTTCAACGTAGATCAGCAGGTTCTCCTTGCTTTCAATCAGCTGAAGGAGCTTATCACTCAGGCTCCAATCCTACAGCCGCCCGACTGGTCTCTTCCCTTTGAAATCATGACCGATGCGTCAGACTTTGCAGTCGGGGTTGTTCTTGGGCAGAGGAAAGAGAAAGCGCCCTATGCCATTCACTACGCCAGCAGAATATTAGATGAAGCACAGAGAAAATATACAGTGACGGAGAAAGAGTTGCTGGCTGTGGTTTTCACCCTTGAGAAGTTCATATCCTATTTGCTTGGATCAAAAGTCACAATTTTTACTGACCACTCTGCTATCCGGTACCTCCAGCAATAGAAGGACGCCAAGCCGAGACTGATTCGATGGATCCTTCTCCTCCAGGAATTCGATCTGGAAATTAAGGACAAGCCCGGAGTTCAAAATGTGGTAGCAGATCATCTCTCCAGAATTGAGCAGCACGAGCCTCCTCTGAACAGTGCACCCATTACAGAAACCTTCCCTGATGGATCAAGCTTAGCAGTGGATTCTCTTCCTTGGTATGCTGATATAGTCAATTACCTCGCCTCTGGGGTAACACCATCGGACTGGACGAAGAATCAGAAGAACAAATTCATGTCGACCATCCGATTCTATCAATGGGAGGATTGCATTTGGCGCAGGTGCATCCCTCAGGAAGAGCAATCTAGTGTCCTACAGCATTGTCACTCGCTCGAATCTGGTGGACATCACTCTGGAGATCGTACGGCAGCCAAAGTACTTCAGTGTGGGTTCTGGTAGCCCTCATTATTTAAGGATGCAGCAGAATTTGTCAAACGATGTATTGACTGTCAGAGATTGAAAGGTACACTCACTGCAAAAGATTTGATGCCCCTGAAAATCATTCAGATAGCAGACGTTTTTGATGCATGGGGCATTGACTTCATGGGACCTTTCCCTAACAGTCAAGGTTTTGAGCACATCCTTCTTGTCATCGATTACGTGAGTCGTTGGGTTGAAGCTATCCCTGCTCAAGCCGCCGACAGCCGAACAGTGTGTCAGTTCCTGAAGAAGAACATCATTTCGCGGTTCGGGATACCAAATATTCTCATATCAGACGGGGGTAGCCATTTCATTAACAAAGAGGTCAAGAAATTGACAAAGGAGTACGGCATCGATCATCGTGTCGCATCTCCTTACCATCCTCAGACCAATGGCATGGCAGAATTATCAAATAGAGAAATCAAGACTATCCTGCAGAAACTTGTCTGGCTAAACAGAAAAAACTGGTCCCAACTCTTGAACTCGGTCATATGGGCTTACAGAACCGCCTACAAGTCTCCAATGGGCATGTCGCCCTATCGTCTTGTATATGGGAAGCCGTGCCATTTGCCCGTCGAATTAATTCACAAGTCTTTATGGGCAGTTAACAGTTGCAATTTGGACTCACGCAAAAGTGGTCAGAAAAGAAAGGATGATCTCACAGACTCTTGGAGTTCCGAGACTATGCATATGATAACACATTACTGTACAAGGAAAAGGTGAAATGCTGGCATGACCGGCACATCAAACGAAAGACCTTTGATGTTGGACAGAAGGTGTGGTTCTTTGATGCAAAGTTGTGGATATTCCCGGGCAAATTAAAGAGTAAGTGGACAGAGCCATTCAGAGTTTGTGAAGTGCGTGACAATGGAAGTATTGCTATATCAGAATTGTCTCCTGACGCACAGCCATTCGTCGTCAACGGTCAACTCCTGAAGCCTTACCTCGAACCAGATACATTCTTGGTCGTTGTAGACTCCATTCAGCTCGTGCACCATGATGACATACCCACAACAGTGACAGCATCAGAAGATTCAGACGATGCACCCCAAAAGTTGTTTATCTAAATTTCTTCTTTTCTTCTTTTCCTTTTCTATCTTCTTTTTGTATCAAAAACAGGTGCCGCCCTTATAGACAGTTTTCCATACTTAGGATGTACTTTGTCCTAAGTATAGGGGGGATGTGCACCCCGAGTTTTTCATTTCGATCCTCTCCATTGTCTCCTCTTCTTGCCTATACTTACGAGTATCTTACCCTAAGTATAGGGGGGGACGGTCAACTTCTCATTCTTTCATTTTTTTTCATTAATATATTCTTTAGACTTGTCTATACTCAGTACGAGTTATGACTTCTCTTTTCTCTTCGACCTATGAGGACATAGCTCAATCTAAGTATAGGGGGATCGTATATATCATGTATATACTATAAGCCATAACTCATACTGAAAAATAAAACATTAACTCAATATAAAAAGTAATAAGTAACTGTATAATAATAAAAAATGATTGTGAGCTCCTCAGACTCTTTGTACTTGTACTGATTAAGAACTCAGGAAAAGCATTTTGTGCAAAATATTCTCTTTGAAAAATCTTTTGAAAATTACGTGAAAAATAGTGTGCACAAGTATTCAACCTTTGAAAAATCAGTTTCGTTTGTAAAATTTCTTTTCTTTGAGTGAAATAAAAATGTGTGAAAATTAGGGTGCAAATAATTGGAAAATTTTGGTTGCCAAATTGCTTTGAAAAATCTATCTATCCTATGTGAAAAACCTTTGTAAAATCATTTTCAAATGCGTGAACATGTTTGTCAAATTAGTTTGGACTATAGTTTTCAAAAATCTTTTGAAAATGATTCTTGAATAAGTTTGAGGAGACTGCACAAAAATCTCTCATACAAAAATAAGCAATAATCCCAAATAAAGCTTATAAGAGCCTAAACCATGTTGTACAGCAGATACAGTTTTTCTTTGTATATACTGATTAATGAATCAGGTTAAATATCTATACAGTATGATTTGAAAAATAGTGTGAACTGTTTGGAAAATTTGTTGTGAAATGTTTTCAACCTGTGTAAAATTGTTTGGTCTGAAAAACTTTTTCTTTATGTGGAATAAAGAATTTGAAAAACCTATGTGCAAATGTGTTGAAAAATGTTTGTCAAAACTATTGTGGAAAATGTATATATATAGTGTGAAAAAAAATCTTTGCAAAAATAGTTTTCAAATGTGTGTAAATGATTGCAAAAATTATCGTGTACTATAGTTTGCAAAAATTATTTTCAAACTAGACCTGAGGAATAAGAGCATCATTACAAATACTTGTAAATCGTAAATAAAATACATAAAATTCTTTCTGTACAACCTGAATAAATTACTGTAAAGTCCTTATGAATCCATGTGTTTTGTAAATAAGGCAGCAAGCCCGTGTAAATAATTACTTTTTGTATGTGTCAAGCTTTTTATTTGCAAAAATTCTTTTTGTAAAAAGAGTCTTTGATTCTTGTAAATTCTTTGTGAAAAATTGCATCATTCATTGTGCATAGCATGAGCATACCATTCATATTCTTTTTGAGTGAGCTTGATGATTGAATCAGTCCAATAAAGTCTAAAATTGGAGCTTGGTTAGACCTTACTGCACTTAACTACACTGGAACCTCGTGGGAACTAGGTTTAAGGTACTTCAGGTCTATGTAGACTTAATTCTTTGAGAAATCAGGGCTGGGTTCAAGTCACCTCAACTGACTAACTAGAACATTTCGAGACGCACGCATGACTCTTGTCGACCGTGACCTAACTTGGACACTTGCACCTTTCACTTGGCTCAACTCAGTTGGAGTGGTGAGGGGGTTGGATTTGCCAGTCTGAGACGCACACGGGTGGAAACACTCGTCCTCGTCTAGGGAGGGAAGTGCATCCCAACCTGGTCTAGTAGCCATGAGGTCTAACGACAGGAGATTGTGGGTTGCAATAAAAATAATACTCAGTGTACATTTTATACCCTGAATAAAAAGCCAAAATCTCAACTTCACAGACCCATATCTTGCAAATAAAAACTCCAAATCACCCAAACTCACCTTTAATTGTATATAGCTTTCCAAGAACTATTTAATAAAATTGGGTTCATAATTTTTGGAGTCCATCTGTGGAAGTTAGGTTTTTGGCCTTCATTGCGCAATCTACCTAATTAAAATATTCAATTTATTCATTGTTCATTATTTTTACAAAATTATTTTTTTAGAATTTTGCAAATAATGTATATAATACATGTACATATTGAAATTAGAATAAAACTAAAAAGGATTTGTAAAATAAAATAAGTCTATAAGATACATAGACAAAATACCTATGCTATCTATATGTATATAAAATAAAAGGGGATTTCATTATTCATCTCTATCTTTATAATAATGTAAATATTACATATAACTTATTAAAAAATACAAATCCAAAATAAAAACCAAGAAAATACATTAAATAAATTAAGTATATATAAAATATAGGTAAACTACCTATAGGTATACCTACATATATATGTACCTATTTATTTAAATATGAAAATCAACTCATAAAAATTAAATAAAAATACCCTCACGCTCACAAAAATAAATTATAAATTTATAAAATAAGACAATAAAATAATAAAATAAAATAAACAAAATAAAAATAAAATATACAAAATACATGTAAATACATGCATACAAACATTATTAAAATAAAAAGCATAATAAAATACATCAAAAAATTAAATAAAAATCATAAATAAATACTACATTAATTAATAAACATTTTTTATTTTATAAGCAAAAAATAATAAAATCATCTATTATGCTAAATAAATCATTTTCGAATAAATATGCCTATTTTGTCCGTTTGCGGCCAAGGTGGACCAATGGGGAGCCAGCCTTTGTTGACCTCTGGTCAACTGTCCCATCGGGACCTGGCGCCTCTGAACCTTGTTGATCCCTTGACTTGTGCCATTTTTCCCCGGCGTCTCGTCCCTTATTCTCGCTCGCCGCCTTCACGAGATCTGTAGAGGGATCATCCATTTATCACGCATGCTTGTTGGATCGAGGAAACAATCATTGCATTCGCCGGAATATGCGGGCCAAGTAGGGCAGCCAGTCTGTCTATAAACAAGAGCCCTCGACCTCCTCCTCAAATTTGGCCAATTTCTATCCACCCAAAAGCCTCGATTCAGTTCCTGGGAGGTTCCTCGTGACAGGGGGAGCATTTCAGCAACGCGATGCGACCGGAGGAGGGATCAATTTTGTCGCGGCGGAGCTCCGGCGTCCGTCATGCTCCCTGGTGGCCCCCAGGTATAAGAGTTGTTCTTTATTGCGTTTTAGGTAGATTTTTATTCCAGCTTTTCATTCCCGTGCTTAGTTTAGTTCCTAGTTCAGTAGCGTAGCGTAAAATCGTCAAATCGAAGTTCGTCGGAGCTCTGCTCCGGCGACTTCTTCACCGTGATACTCACTGCTTCCGACCGCCATATACCCCTCACTTTGTTCCCCATCGCATTCTCCATCAATCGATCACTTTTGTTCAACCAAGGACCTCCAGTCCTTGCGAATAGGAGCGCCACCTCCGCCTATCGCCGGAGCGCCTCCGCCGCACCTCATCTTGCACCAAAGCTTCACCAACCAGGGTCGAGGAGATAGCCCTCGTCCCCCTGGTTTTTCCTATGCAGGTCAAATGACGCAAGGAGCCCTTTTGGACTCGATTCGGACCAGGAAGAGGCTCCTGGAGGTCCTGACCTTCATCGACCTCGCCTGACCTCATGGGACCTCCAGGAGCCATGAGAAGACCGCCGGCAGGTGCGGGACGCCTCCAGCTACGATTCGAGCACCTCAGACGCGAGAAAGAGGCCCGGAGGAGCCCATGCTCCAAGATCGAAGCTCGCCCAGCGCGAGTTCCTCGCCCGTTCCTCCAGACCCCCTCCTCGCCGTCCGATCAGGAGGAGCGCCCCAGATTGAACGAGAACCGTCAGATGAAGCCCAGTCCTCATCGTCCGATCAGTGAGGCTGATCTAATCTCAGCCTTCATCTGTGAACCGGTACCCGCCGTTGGATGCGCAGCGCGTGTCCAAGTGAAATGATCATCGCCGTCCACCAGCGCGTACTTAGGGGTAATTTGCAGATCTTCACCCCAACATTTTTGTATTTATTATTTAGTCGTGGAAATAAACAATAATTTTATTTTGGACATTTTGCATGGACCTCCATGTACATTAGTGATATTACTTTTAGGTCCAGTCCACGTCACCTCACGTGTTGTCCCACATGAGGTGGTTAAATTGCACAAGACCCCCTGTACGTTTGTATATTTGTCTTTAGTCCATAAAATAAATTTTTAAGTGTAATATTTTTGTGAAAATTTATGTTAAGGACCTTGAACTTTCTAAAATTACTTTTTGGTCCTTGTTGGTGCGGATCACGTGTAGTCCCACGTGATGGTTATTTTGCGTGGGGGTCCCTCGCGGGTTTTGTATTTCGCTTTAGCCCTTAAAATTGCAGACCACGTGTAACATTTTTGGTGTTTTTGCACTACATCCCCTGTCTTTATTTTTATTTGCAAAAATGCCCCTATTAGGCCAAATATTTGTGCTTACTTGTTCCATTTATTTCATGCATCATATTAACTTGAAAAATTCTACAAAAATGAATATAAGCTCATGTTAGCTCGCTCTTGCATGCCACATTTTTAGTTTTTATTTTTGTTGCATTTTTGCATTTATCAAAAATAAAAAAACATGCATTTCATCTACTATCTAGCTTAGAAAATATCAAAAAAATAGTAAATCACCTCGAAAAATTCCAAAAAAAATATCTGTTGCCTATTTTATCATGCTTTAGTGTCAATCCAAAAATCACTAAAAAAACTCAAAACAAAACCCTAAAAATAAGAAAACCCTTAAAAACTTCAGAAAAAACTAAAAAATCCTAGGAAAATCCTAAAAATACAACTTAAGTTTCTGTAGTTTCCTTCTTTTATTATCTATAATTTGAAATTGATTTAAGGATTTTTGGATGTCATTTGCTATTTTTAGACCTCATTTCAATTCTGTCCAGTAATTTAAGTCCTTGTTTTCCTTTATTTTCCCTTTTAAAAAATACCAAAAAGATTCTGAAAAATACCTTAAAATCACAAAAACAGTAAAAATTTATAAAAAGACCAAAAATAGTTTATTTCTGCATTTTTGTGCATTTTTGTATATTTTTGTAAATATTATATCACCCCTCTCACTACATTGTATATACATTCCAATTTTGAAAAAAAATAAAAAAATATATTATATATATAGATATATGTATTTATGTATAAAAATCTGAAAATAAAAAAGAATAAGAAAAGAAAAACCCACAAACATAGGATTCATACAAGGATGACTCTGTTGTACATGAACATCATAGGATGTTTCATTTTTGTATTGCTCTCTGTGGTTCGACCTCTACATGCTAAGTCACTATACATTTTGTGGTAGAGTTAAATGTTAATTCACAAATTTTGGGACTCAATTAATCTATTCTTTTATTGTGGGTTAATTGCTGAGTAGATCCGGATGTTGAGTGGTCGACACTTCGACTGTGTTCCCGCCTCGTGTGGAGCACAAGACCGCTTGCATTCCCGGGTCTATCAATGGTTGATTCAATTAACAACGGCTCAACATCACCTTAGGGATGGTGGGCATGAGTGTTATATAAAATTGGGAAATAAAAGTTGGACTTGCAAGGTGGAATGAGTTCCCGCTTCTTTTTATCTGAGTCGTAATTTATCATATTATTGGGATATAAGAAAGGTAAAATAGAAGATCACATATCTTGTAAAATGGGCCACACACGTGCTACAATGGCAATGACAATGGGAAGCAAGGCTGTAAGGCAGAGCAAATCGGGAAAGATTGCCTAAGTTCGAATTGTTCTCTGCAACTCGGGAACATGAAGTTGGAATCGCTAGTAATCGCGGATCAGCATGCCACAGTGAATATGTACCCGGGCCTTGTACACACCGCCCGTCACACCCTGGGAATAGGTTTTACCCGAAGCATCGGACCTAGAGATATTACGATGAGTATATCTCTTGCTTTGAAAGTTTAATAAGGGAATGAACTTTCAGAGTTTAAAAGGAAATACTATTTTGATTAAAATCCTTAATCAAATAATTTAAATTCGAATATATAATTATTTATATATTTAATATAATTCATTCTTAATCTCAGATATGATATCCATGAACTCGCTCAGCAGGCTTCTGGAGGTCAACTAGTCGATCAGACCAAATTATTCGGATTGGATCCGTAATTTGGAACTTGTTCCTTATGTGGAGCGCATCAACTATGTGCTCACCAAAAACAAGCACACAAGCCCTACAACATTGTAAGACTTAAGTTCAATGAAAATTTTAATGAATACCAATCACTGGCTAGTTGTTATATTATGAGGTCTTTGTCAAATGTGCTTCATAAGCAACGTATGGATATGGACACGGCCTAGGACATAATGTTGAACCTAAAAGAGAATGTTCAGTGAGGTGAACAACACTCGGTGTTATAATATTATGAAAGAACTTATTCGCTGCATGATGCAAGAGGGGACTTTGGTTCGAGAGCACATAATCAAAATGTTTGATTATCTCTCGGAGCTGGACACCCTTGGGACACAGATGGATGCGAATAGGCAGTCTGACTTCATATTGCTATCTTTGCCCAAGTCTTTCAACAAATTTGTGGTATCATACCACGTGAACAAGTTGACCTTGACTAAGTTGAGCTGACGGCTTCATTGAAGCCTGCTAAGGATGTAATGAAAGAAAGAAAATCCCACTAGTAGTGTAATGGTTGCACATGTCAAAGGGAAGTGTGCTTAGAATCATGGGCTCGGATGGGTCCGACCCAAAAGAAAAAGAAGAAGAGCCAAGCGTTAGCTCATCTTCTCATGCTTCTACACCGATAGCATCGAAGAAGACCGATGTTTGTCATCATTGTAAGAAGTTGGGACACTAGAAGCGTAACTGTCCAGAATACCTGAAAACCACTAATAAAGGTAAAAGCCTCAATAGGTATAAAATCTACTTGTCATAATTGAAACCAAATTTCTCATAGGAAGAGAAGGCGGTTGGGATCATTGATTCTGATGCTTCTATTCATGTATGCATTTTATTGCATCTATTTCAGGAAACTAGGAATCTTGATGAAGGAGAGATAATCACCCAGATGGGTCTAATGCAATTGTTGCAGCAGCCGTCATTGGGGCATGCGGACTATCATTATCTAGTGGGAGAGTCCTTTTATTTTATGAATGTCTTTATGCTCCATATGTTAGAAGTAACCTTATATTTGTATCTACGCTAGTTAGAAATGCATATTCATTCTTATTATGTGAGTAACTTGTCATAAGTCATTATGATAGATATATTGCATATGGTATTCTAACTTCCAGTGGACTCTATAAATTGTGCATTGATGAATCTATCATGAATGTAAACACCCACTAATAAAAACCCTAAAAGAATCAGAGAGGATGGAAATCATTCTAATATGATTTGGCATCAAAGACATGGTCATTTATCTGTTGATAGGATCAACAGATTAATAAAGGATGGACCCTTAGATTTTCGACAGGTCCAAACTTTACCTACAAGTGAACATTGCATTTAAGGTAAAATGAATTAGAGCATCCTTCTGTAACAAGGTTACATGATGCAAGGTTATTCTTGACCTAATACATACTTATGTATGTGATCCCTTCAATACACGATCCGAAATAGCTGTCGATATTATTTCACATTTATTAATTATCATCCGTGATACAGGTTTATCTTCCTATTATGTCATAAATCTGAAACCTTTGAAAAGTTCAAGAAATTCATAGCTTTGGTTGAGAATCAAGCTAATTGGAAGATTAAATGGATTCGATCTGGTAGAGATGGTGAGTACCTCTCAGATGAATTTAAGGAAATGCCTCACAGAGAGAGGAATTGTACACAATCTCACTCCTCCTAGAACTCCCCAACTAAATGGTGTTGCTAAAAGACACAATAGGACCATCATGGAAATAGTCCGATCATGATGAGGTAAAGCACATTTACCTCTTAGTTTCATGGGATATGTAGTAGAGACTGTAAAATATATCTTAAATAAGATTTCGAGCAAGTCTGTACCCAAACTCCCTTATGAGTTTTGGTTTGGAACCAAGCCCAATGTTAGACACTTAAGGGTTTGGGGTTGTTTGATCCATGCGAAGAATTGTGGACGCAAGTAAGATGGAATCTCGTACTCGAAAGTGCTACTTCATTGGTATGTAAAGGATGGTATTGGATACCAACTTTTATGACCTTGAGACTCAAAAGATTTCATTTCTAGAGATGTTAAAATCTTAGAGGGTAACTTCCTTAAGAGTCAAGACAAAATTTAAGTAAAGGAACTCATTGAATCCACTGAGAGATATTGAGCTTCCTGAACTAGAAAA